>JAWMAG010000006.1:26400000-26460000 GCA_037013455.1 Ceratitis rosa
TGTCTCTTATTAGAGAACAAAAACAAATATTAATCATCGAAAATCACTTTATTGTTTTCAAAATATTCTCCATCAATATCTCAATACTTTTGCTTTCGTTTGAACCCATTATCGAAGCACTTTTGCCACTCTGATTGAGGTATTTCCAAGATATGCGTACAGCAGGCATCAACTGTCTTTTCAGGTGTCGAAAAACGTTGAACTCTCAGTTTTGTTGTTGAGATAAATATTTTAAGTTACGGAAAGTGAGTATCTATAACATTACACATTAGGGCAGATTGCAGCTTTAGGATTACTAAATCTCGAAATATTTACGGCAACCCTCGTATTAATGTAGGTCACTTATGTATTTACCTTCGCATGCACAGCACAAAAGGTTGTTGAACTTTTTTTGATATTTGCATAAAATTCGAATTAATCGAATATTTATTAAACTAAGTTTGACTATATTTACGAGAAGGCTTACCTTAATTCCCCAAAACTTATTTATTTGTTCATAATAAAATTTAAAATTTGGCCACTGAATATCTGCAACAGGAATACCAAACGATTTAATACTTACGAAACATGTTCGGCCGGACTTACCGTTTGGCGCTCTCATTTCTTCCCACTTCTATACCTACTTATTGGTCTTGCCTTCTGCGATGTGATGAAATTGTAGTCGAAAGCTCATGAAGTCCACAGTTTTGACATCGTCTGAAAATGTGCCCTCAACACGTTCAAAACATGATGCCAAGCTTAAAAAATCGGACAACTAAAAGAAAAAAGCTAATTTGATAAAAAAAAAACGCTAGTCAAAGAGAAGAGAACGCCAGCTAGAAAGAGAAAAATGCTATCAAAAAGAACACCATCGGCAAAATCGTCAATAAAAAAGGGCAAAGCTATATGAAGCAGAAGAAGATGTTAATCGTCTCTCAACCGCAAAAATTCACGAATATTGCATACTTGCGGTGGAGAAGTTCATGCCAGTTGCGTTAAAACATTTAGCAGCTACTTCTCATGTCCAAATTACAGACAAAATTGACATTTTTTTAAAATTTTCTAATCATAAATTTTTTCTCTTTTGAATAAATGATTTTCGCATCTATATAATTATTTAGTTAAATACAGTACTCTCTCACCACACCTTATTGTTTTCGAAAATGAAGAGATCAATGGGTTGCGCCAAGAGCTGTAAAGTTTCACTCAATTTAAATTTTGACAGTCGCTTTCGACAAGAATGTGCTCAATAAATGTCAGCAACTGCTTGATTTCTCAAATTTTGAAAAATATCAATCTTTGAGACAGGAACTTGCAAAAAGCGAAGTGTACGCCACCACACCTTACACTTCCCTACTCTATAAAAACTAAAAGTTTAAATAAAATTAACGCTTTGCAACCATGAAACCTCCTTCAATTAGTGGTGTGTTCTTAATGTTCTTCCAACAAATACAGGGTCCTACAGTTTACTCTAAGCCGTCTCCGAACGGCTCATGATTTTTTATGAGAAGTCTTAAGTGGCCTGGAGACGGTCATCAAAGCCTTAGGTGTCGACTACACGTACACTACATAGATTTTTTTGTTGGCTCTGCTTAATGAAAATTAAAGATTTTTGATATATGAATTTGACGGAGGATAATTTGATCATCTCCACTTATGTTTGATGGTGAAGTATGTGAAATAGATGGATGAAATATGCACAATATGTATTTTATGTGATTAATATAATTATATTTATTTATACATATCTTTTTGATCCTTTTAAAAAATATCTAGTTTTCTTCATAGGCAAATTTACGTCGAAAAAAGCAAAAAGTACACAACAATGACAATAGAACCTTCATCTGGAAGCATTATCAAAACAGTTTTGTCAGTTAAAATGATATAACTTAAAATATTTAATAAAAATAATAAATAAATATTTTTTTCTAGTAAAATTGCAACTGATAAGAACAAAAGAGGCAATCGTCTTTCGAAGAGGGTACAAATATAAAATGATGATTGACGTGTTTATTTCAACGATTGCGGGCAAGACACGAGTGAGCCTCACACGCACATATGCAATGCTTAATGAAATTATTTGACCGGCTCCAGATGCAGATTTAATGCAATGTTAAATAGCTTCCCAAACCACATGTAATATGAATAGGTTCCCAACAAGCAAGCCTCATTGATGTTCGCCACAATTCCAGCCAATAATGACTGCAACTAGATTTTCTAAGTAAGATATAATTTAAAAAAAAATCTGCTTACAAGCGGACTGAAAATATTAATTTTTTTTGGTTAGAAAAATTTCAATATAAGGTAAAAGAAAAAAATAGTAGATAAAAAATTAAAACATTTTAAAGCGCCACATTTTTCAAAAACATTTTATTTCCAACTCATAATATGGTATGATGAAAAAGGAGAAAAATATGTGAACAATATTTCGCTCTCATTTTCATTTGAGCAAACTTTATTACACCTTGGGTTATTACTTGGCTGTTACCTTAATCCCCTTACTTCAGCCGCTTTAGTGCCGGTCGCCATTTTATTGCCGCACATTTCCTTTTACCCACACACTTACAGGCTACACGCCACTCGCCATTAACAATTCGCTAAGCATTTATGTTGGTGACATTCGTAATAGTTTTATGAACACCTTGGCATGGCATAACTTTCTTACACCATTTGGACATTTCTTACATGCAATCAAACAATATATTTATTTATTGCATTAGTGCGGCTAAGTTGCGAGCGTGAGAGGCGTATTGCGGCAGACCAATCTTAGCATTTATTACATTTTTATCGTCATTTATGTTGACATTTATTACATTTTCACTTTCGGCTTAAGGCGGCGTTGATTGCAGCGAACAATTGTTGCTCCTCTGCTGCTTTGATAGCTGTCCATTTGTGTGGTCATTATCATTATGTGGACTTAAGCCAGTTCACTGCTTTCAACTATGTGTTGTGTAGCATAGAAACACGAAGGAGATTGACGAAATGTGAAAAAATATGGCATAAAATTATGTGCGATAATAAAGCCATGTTTTATTGTTGTCTGTAAGCTCAGCATTGAGCGCCTCTTTAATGAATAATGTTGATAAAATTTAATGCTTTTGTAAGCGCCGTCACTTATGCGGCAGGAATGTATAATTTCACATTATAATAACAGTGGTTGCTTGGGTAGGAGGCAGAAAAATATAAATATTTACACTAATAAAAATAATTTATATTTCCAGTTTTGCGTAAATATATTTAAATTGTCAGTGCATGGTCAGTTCATCGTTGATAGGTACGCTTGAGCCAGATATTAAACGTTTAATAAACAGTTTCATTTCCTCCCGCAGAATGAGCATATCACAATACGAGTAACATACATAACAGTAAACTTACTACATTCACAAGAATGCGGGCCCACAATTTTGTCATACATGTGTGGCGGCCTTGCATGGTTATTGTTGCTTATAAAGCAGCTTTTAATTAGTTTTAAAAGATCTGAGTGATGTTATACGTGGCGTATAAGTAACAAAAAAGTGATTGACATACTTGGCACTGCACATAAAGGGTGGTTAAATTTTCAAGTGCCGATGTTGATTTTGAATAAAACACAAACTATTTAGGAAATTATTGAAATTTTATTTTATTATGATATATTGGTATTACTCAATTATGTATGTAACAAAATATCGGCCAAATGAGCGCCGCGACCTCGGCGGCACACCTCCATACGATGGTCCAAATTTTCGATGACGCTGAGGCATAATGGAGTTTCTATGCCGTTAATGTGCCGAATTATCTCATCCTTTAGCTCTTGAATTGTTGCTGGCTTATCGACGTACACCTTATCTTTCAAATAACCCCAGAGAAAAAAGTCCAACGGTGTCAAATCACATGATCTTGGGGGCCAATTGACATCGCCATTACGTGAGATAACACGGCCATTGAATTTGTTGCGCAAAAGAGCCATTGTTTCGTTAGCTGTGTGGCAAGTGGCACCGTCCTGCTGAAACCACATATCGTCCACATCCATATCTTCCAATTGTGGCCATAAAAAATTCGTTATTATCTCACGATAGCGAACACCATTCACAGTAACTGCTTGACCGTCCTCATTTTGGAAAAAAATACGGCCCGATGATGCCGCCAGCCCATAAACCGCACCAAACTGTCACTCTTTGTGGGTGCATTGGTTTTTCGACAATTACTCTTGGATTCTCATTCGCCCAAATGCGGCAATTCTGTTTATTGACGAATCCACTGAGGTGAAAATGTGCCTCATCACTGAAGATGATTTTCTCGAAAATTTTCATAATAAGTCTGGATAACTTTAACACGTTGTTGGATTGTGTATCTCTCCATGGTTCAAATTGAGTAAGTCTGAAATAGAGAAATGTCAAATTAAATTCGGAAAAAAACTTGGCGTTTAGGTGTGGTTCACATTCAACATTGGCCCTTACAATTTAGCCACCCTTTACACATAGATAACTGCAAATAGTATAATGAGAGCACGCCTTTTTATTGGTCATACAAATACACATATAAGTGAGGTGAAAAGGGCTAGGTAATCGCACACTGTCTCAATTCACAATTTTTTCGGGAAACGTAATTTAGCAAAAAAATTAGGCAGAATTACTTATTATCCTTCTCAGAAATCAGAGCGTGATTGAAAATTGAAAGCTGTAAAATTATTATGATGAGTGTGTTCTGAACAGCCAAATATTTTCCTTTTATCTGACTTTTATGATAGAGATAAATATCAAAATTTCAGAAACAAAAATTACTTATAATTAAATTATTAACTATTAAACTATCAAATTCTGAAAGCTGGTACTTAAACTCAGCCTATTTATGACCAAAAATGCTTGTAAAAAATATCTCATAATATTTTCGAATCTGAAAAATTAAAATGAAATAAAAAATCAATTTCTGAGACATAAATTTAAGTACAAGTTTTCAAACTTTGGATGTGTCCGGTAGAGAGATTAAGCCATTGCAAGACTCCGGCAATCTTTGAAATCTTAAATCTTAATATGAAACTTTTGAACTTTATGCTCTAATATCTTTGAGGGGCTTTTTTACTAACCTCTGTTATCTGGTGAAATAGTTAGTTAGTCAATTTAACAGGTTGCTTAATCACAGAACTCTGATCAAGCGCACTTAGACCTACTGGCCCGTTGTGATACCTATGTTGGTACTGTGAGAAGATTCCTCTGACTCTTCCAAATGCTTAAGCTACTTGTTGTTTGTTTTTGTGAAATTCACGAGAATGCTGACCACGGACTGCACTGAGAGCTGAGCAGTGACAGAAGTGGTATTCCACCGGTTCTTCCCCATGCAGCTGGAGCAGAAAAAGACCTGTCTGTAAGATTTTTTTTATGAAAGAAGGAAAAAGAATACAAATGTAATGGTTTGGCAAGTTATTAGTTTTATATTACAATAAATAAAAACAAATTTATTATATAAAATATTACAAATTGGCGGAACGGTTTTTTTTTTCTTTTTTTTTTTGAAAAAGCTCCGCGGCATGCAGTTCACAGCGTCCAAAATTGAATCTGCAACGAAATAATCATTTTTACTTAATTTGATTGAGTAGAGATGTTTTGCACGAGCTCCGTAACGGCACCGTTTCATAAGTTCAGATTGCAGCCGCTTCAGAAAACTAACCACAATATTGGAAAATTCAAATATTTTTTGTTACAAAATTTTTATTAAAGCTTAAATAAAGTACATGATTATCTGAAAATTACTAATAATAATTGCAATAATTTAAACTTTAAAGCGCTGAGCTTAACAGCCTTTGAGCGTACACTTGCCCAAATCTTCATCGATTTCAATTGATTTGACAATTTAAGAAAATATTTTCGGTATGTTGTAAGAACCAACAAGCTATTAAAAAGATATAAATCTTTTTGTTTTATTTTTGTTATCCAATAAATGTTTAATTAATTTCAAATTTCTTTAAAATTTAGGCAACTGTGTCAAATTTACAAAAAAAAAAAAAAAAATTAAAAAACAAACTTACTGATTTTTTTGCTAAAAGCAAACCACAGTTCATTGCCTTACACAGCGCTCGAGTAACGTACCGCCACGTGCATGTGAAAATTATATTTATGTGTCTGCGTATCAAGTGCGATTCGCACAAAACTAAATCCCTTTTATGGTGTTGGCTTTTAGGGTTGAGCTGCGACTTAACTTTCACGACGGAAACCCTTAAATTTATGTGTGACAAAGTAAACGCACTTCTACGCATACATACTGAATGTTATATATAGTTGTCTCTGTGTGTGTATGTATGTTTCTCAACAACAACTTTAATATTAACACTTCTGTATTCCTATAATCTCCACACACTTGGCCATTTGAGTTGTTGAGAATTTAATATGTATTGTAGCTTAAATTTTCAACGCCAGCAGTGGGTTCAGCTGGCAGACGGCTACTTGCAGCCCGAACGTCCACTGCTTTGTTTGTTAGTTGGCATGTTGTAAGTTGTAAAGCGGCTTTTGAGGCGCTTAAAAGTGGTCAAGTTTTGTGGGTATGTGCACGCGTGCCTGTATATAGGTATGTGTGTGTATGTAAGTTTTTGTGTAAACTTTTTAATTGGCCGCATATTTAAGCTTCATTTGATGACGACGCGCGCTAGCATTAGTAACCCCTCATGTTAGGGAGAAGCTCAATTACATTTGCTGATTTCATGAATTAAACTTGAGCTTTTTTTTTGTATTTACTTGGCGTCCACTCGTTGCTTATTTTGTGCACAACTTTTTTTTGGAGCCTTACGAATGCACACACACATAAATATATGATATATAAAATGATTGTTGAAGTGCCGCGCGCATTTATTCGGGATTTGTGTAGCTTAAAGTTGGCAGTAAAAAGTTTACGCGCATACATTGCGAGAGTATATATGTATGTATGTACTAATGTGCAAGTGCAAGTAAGTTAATGTGTGAATGTGTGTTTGTGTGCCAAAAATGGTAAATTCATTCTATTACTATGGGCCGATCTATTTCAACATTTTATTGCTTTGTATATCCGCAGGCATTGTGGCACATTTTGCGTCTTCTTAGTCATATTTCAATTGTACATAGTTTTGTTTGCATGTGTGTGTGTGTGTGTGTGCGTGTGTGAGTGGAGTAGTGCTTAAGCGTTTTGAAATTCCACTCAATTTCACGCTACGTTAAGCCGCACTTTTGTATTTTACTTTATTTGCATTGTTGTAAGGTAGCAAGGATGCTGGAGTACCAATGGCGAGTAGAAAATAGTGAAAGATAAAATATGGTATATGGAAAGATAAAATAAAAATAATTTTTAAATTCGCATTAAATAAAAGTAAATGCATGTAGCTCAAGAGTGATAATAATATCGCTTGATTTACAGGATGCAAGAAAAATATTTGCCTAAAAAGAAGCTATTAAAAAATCCTTTTTCCTTAAAGCTAAAGTAATTTAAAATTCACTGACAAATATTAATATTGAATAATCGAGTCAGTTAAGAAATATATATATGTACAAAATATAAAATTTTACTACAAAATAAAATTAATTTGAATTTTTTTTGACTCGTTATAAAAATTTAACACATTAAATATCCCTAACTCGTTTAACCGTAAATACATATATATTTTTTGTCTCAAAATAAAAAGCGCAATTGGATTGGTACGCACAATTTTCTTCTTTTTTATTATTTTTTTTATTTTTTATTTTTGTTTTTAATATATCAGTTTCATTAAAATGAAAGATTAGAATAAAAATAGATAATTTTTGTTTTAAAAATTTAGTTATGCAATTTTTAATTCTTTTCTTGTCGCTTAAAATTCCCCATTTAGTACTTTCTTATTATTTTTTAATTGAAGAACATACCTCTTTCAAAATACCTATATTATTTCTACCATTTTGCGTTAACATTTTTATTCTGATGTTTGCGCCACTTCGTCTGGCTTGTATCTGATTTAAGAAAATTTTTGGGGCGCGCCTTTATGTGTAGCAATTGCCTGTAAGGGATGTGTTGAGAAAGTGCTGCAACATCTGAGATTCTTAACGTGGAGCTTATTGTTATTCTAGCCATTGAATCTCAAATATTTTTTACTCATTTCTCTCAACAGCTTCATCAGCTGTAGTACTAGCTTGCCCTAATTGAGAGACGCTTTGTAGTTTTGTCGCATGCACTTAACATCACTCTGGTTTTGCTAACATTTTGTTGTCCGTGATTATTTACCAATGCAAATAACAGTGATGTTACGAGTACGGTTTTCTGTTGATTACAGACTGTTTTGTAGGCAAAAATTTAATTTTCATAAAGCAGACTGTAAGCACAGACAGAGGACTGTTGCATGTTAGCAGTTAGTGTACAATAAACAGAAAATGTTACTATAAATAACATAGAATTTAGCAACTTAGAGCAAAATAAATTTTAATATGAAAATGGTACTTATTATAACAAAAATATTATTATTATGTGATGGAAGTATTTGGAAAAGTCAAAAGAAATTGAAAGTGTTTGATAATTTAAGTAGCGAGCACTGTTATATAATTATCTGCTGGAAGTGCTAATAATAAATATTGTTAAATTTTGAGGCTTCTTATTATTTCAATACCGGATAAAAACTTTGTAATTTTTATAGAAAAAAAGTAATGTATTAACGATCTGCCTACGAATGGCTTCTTAAACTGCTGCGGAATGTAGTATATTTAATTAATTATTGGTCAAATTTTTTTTTGAATGTAGCAAATTCACGGTAATTTGAATTGAGTGATGCGACATTGAATGAGTAGATTTTGTGAGTAACACTAATTCTTATCCGCATTACAATTACCGAACATAGCACCAAAAATAACGTTATAAATAAATATCATAGACTGCACTTTGAGTCTATTCCTAAGCTTCTACAGATTTACCACCCAGCACCATGGGCGGTACGTTAGGAGTGGAACTGTAAAACAAAGAGTTTGAAGGGCAAAAGGGATATAGTTTTATTGTTGTTCTATTAAAATTAGTTGAATAAATTTAATTTCATATATTCATATTCATATTTTTTAAATAAATAAAACAAAGTCTTTAAGCTAACACTTGGCTATAAAATCTTTAAATCTAATGCCAATATGAAGTTTTATGAGTAAGTAATGACTCCTGTTGACTGCTAAAGCGACAAGTAATAAACTACTTTACTACTACTCCTTATTTAAGCTCTCAGAAGAAAGCAAGGCTTTTAGAGGTGGAGAGGAGCTACTCCCCAACGGAAAGGTTGTAGAAAAAAATGTTCTTTTAAGAACCGCAGTTAGTAGCCATAGACAGGAACAGATCACTTAGTGTGAGGTCCGAACTATAAGATGAATGCATAGGAAACTCTCAAGTAAGCTTCTGGCGAACCACCCATCGATGTGTGTGGTCTGGCTTTGTCTTTATAAAACACAATTTTCCCAACCCGTTGGCCAAAGCCGGGAGTTTATTGCGATTGCTTGTTTCTCTCAGATGGATCTTTGTTGTTCGTACTGACTAACTGCCCTTCGACCGTTTTCGTTTTCCGTTTCAGTAAGTGATTAATTTTTCATCACGAGTCATCATCCCAATGGAAATTTTTTTCGACCAATGCTCAAATATTATGAAGAATTATCTGGCAGCCGCGATAGCCGATTGGTTAGCCATTGCGTACTGACATTCGGAAGGCTCGGGTTCATATCCCAATGCCAGCAATATCCAAAAGTTATGGAAAATTAATTTAAATAAAAAATTAAGTTAAATTTCCTAATTACACACCTCCGAGTGTATTTCGGACATGAAATAAAAAGCTCCTCGTAAAAAAACCATCAGCCGTTCGGAAGCGGCTTAGTATAAACTGTAGGTCCCTCCATTTGTTGGAAAAAGATCAAGACGTAAAACCACAAATTGGAGGAGGAACTCGGCCGAAAATCGCTTCAGCGGTTACAAAGCGCTAATTATATATATATATATTATCTGTCAAACGCAACTCAATCTCATTAATAGAACCAGAGCTGCATATCACTAAAGCCATTTTTTGTAAAAATAATGGACTACTTCTTACTAGGCTTAATATTTAAAATATTGTGAAACTTGATAGCAAAATGAAACATTTTATTGTTTGAGCGATGTTAAAATGAAAACTTGACATTGTTATGAATTCTGGTACCGTTACTTACGATGCAACATAGTAGTCACTATATCTATAAAAACATTAAAAAATCGCTTTCATATTTAAAGCGAGATAATTAATTTGTACAATTGTTGTTTTTGTATTTGCTTTTGAATTGTTACAAATCCTATCACATTTCATTAATTGAAAAGTAAATCCCGTAGGCCAACTTGAAAAAAAATATTAATTGAAAGCAAAAAAAAAAAAAAAATTAAGAGCTTTTACTTGCTTAACTACTTAACAGTTTGGTAGTTCGGTTTTTTGTTTTTTCTGTTATTGTTGTTTGCCAATACTCATTTCAACCGGAATAAATACATAAAAAGTGGAAAAATCCGCAACTGAGCACAAATTATTTAATTATGCAGTTATATGTAATTAACAGTGGTGATAGAAAATGATGCGAAGCTTACAGTGCACCAGTTGTTGAAGAGATTGGGTGAGTGAGTGAGTAGAGTATGAGTGTTGTTGAATAGCTCAGGTGAGAAAAAGCAGAATCAGCAAATTTTTATTGTTGTTTATTTTACGTCAAACAATATGAATGAATGTGTTGCATACATACATATGTACATATGTATATGAATGACGACTCATTTAAACACAGGCGAACAGCCAGCCGCCAAGTCATTGAACCGTGGAATTTATAAAACAATTAACTATTAATTTGCATGTATGTCTACATTGAAGTTATTAATAATTGAAAGCATTTTAAGTGAATTGATTTTATAACATACGCCCAGAACTTAATACATATGTACATATGTGTTTGCTTGATTTTCATTGACGAGCGAAAGTCGAATTGAAAATCTCGCACAAACAATAAAATGGCCACAGTAAGTTTTTGTTATAAGCTTTCATGAAGCTAAATTGTGCATTTTTACAATGCAAATGTGTTACTCAAAACTTAGTACGAGTACAAAACTAGTTACAAACTAGAATCAAAGTAGCGCATAACTGTTACATAACTAGTTTCAAATTATGTCGAAAATATCATAAACGAGTTCACTTTTATGAAACAATATGAATTCTGTTGCATGCCAATATCTTGCTCCAGCTTAAGTATAAAATTATTTGAAAATTAGTAAGGAAGTAGTTTTTAAATAATATTTCTATGGTCCATATATAGTTCTAAACATATGCCGACAATTATAAATCCTCACTGTTGGAGCAACCGTAAACTTTTTAATATGATTTTGTATTAGTTTCCTTTGCCGAACTGATCTCAGAGCTGCTCGAACACGGAAAAATCTCAAAATTGAGCTGCGAGGAATAAAAAATTATAATGAACAAAGAAACAAATTTGTTTTACTGCAGATACAGATTGGAGATAGGTTTCTAATCTTCCTGGAATGGATTAAAAACTAGTCTCTAAATATTTTGAACTGGTTCAGCACTAGATCACTACCATTTTCAAAATGAGCAAAAAACTGTTTTAAACTAAAACAAATTAATTATACATTTATTTATTTTAACGTACAACTCACCAAATCACTCAAACCGGAGTAGTCCAGTCACTACTTCTTATTTGGATTACCGGTCCAAAAATATCCTCATTCATATTATTTTAACGATAATTCTCGCTGCCTGTAAGTGCAATTATATGTATATTATTGCTTTAATGTGTTTATATTTGCTCATATAACAGCAATAACAGTAACAACAACAAAAACAAATACCACAACGTAAGCTTAAAAGTAGCTGAGCGCGGTGTACGTATGTATGTATTGCATTACAGCACTGGCATTAATGATTTCTGTAAAATTCTGATTATTTGTGGTTAATCGTCGATGTATAAAGCAAATGAAATATGAAATTATTCACCTAAATGCTTTCGAAGCCACCGCAGCTTACTTTCGCCACCAATTGAAACTGTTATTATAATTTCTTATGAAAATTAATTAATTAAGGACTGTTAAATTTGCTGCCAATTGCCGTGAAATTATACAAAAGCCGAAAATAATGTAGCAGAAGTTAGCATACATACGTGTATATATATATGCCCACGTACATACTAGCACATTGAAACAAGCTTGGAGTTCATTGGTGGTTGAGCTTTCAATTGAAATTAATTTATTGAGAAGATTTTCTGTTTGTGATTTTGAAAGACGGATATTTTAATTGTTAAAAGGAACAAGTACTTTGATCTTAATTTTATGTTAAAAATAATGAGTAGTGTATTTTCAATTATTAAAGCTTTGTTAATTTATATTACATCAATTGCTAGTATTGATGAGCAAGTTCACAGGCCGAAATAATAATTCAAGTTAAAATTTTGAGTTCACAGGCCGAAATAATAATTCAAGTTAAAATTTTGAGTTCCTCCTACAGTTCGAGGTTATATGTAACCAAGGTTTCAGCATATCTGTGCTTTTCACGAAGAATAAAACGTATATAATTTAATACCATGGTCACGAATTTGGCTTCATGTGGCCAAGAATAAAAAGCTTCTCATAAAAAACCATCAGCCGTTAGGAGCCGGCTTAGTATAAACTGTACGTCCCTCTATTTGTTGAAAAACATCAAGACACAAAATCACAAGTTGGGGGAGTAACTCGGCCGAAAATCGCTTCAGCGCATATTGGTAGGCTGAAATTATCTACGACCTGAAAGTTATGACTATCAAGAGTGACGTGGTCGCGTCGAGAACGCGGTAACTGCTTGTTTAATGATAGGAGCTATTTTGTTTTGTCCTCGTTCACTACTCTACCCATTCACTTCGCATTTTTGCCACGCTTGGAGATGGCAAGACTAATGGCGTGAATCTGCATATAACATTATTGAGATGACCCCTCATACATGTTTTCAGATTAAGTTTTTAATTTCGCTTTTAAGGTTAATGACTTTTTGAAAGTTTTCTTAAATAAATACTATTGTTAGAAGTCATTAGCCAATCCAACTACTATGCCTTTACTATTCTTTAAATTTCAAAAAGTATGATATAAGTTATTTATGGCTTTTCTTTGAGGCATTATACTATTGTAAAAATTTTCACAACATTCTTGGATTCGGGGAGTTTTCGAAAAATTGGGAAAAATTATAATAAAGGATAACCTATTCATAATATTATATTTTTAGGGATTTCTCCATATTCGGTTAATACTAAAACCAAATCTAAAATAAATTAAAAACAAATTCAAATATATTTTTTAATAATTTCAATTTCTCCAAATTTACTTAAAATTTTTTTTATGATGTTTATTGGAGCTTATTTCGAAACTAGGTAAATAAAATTTTGAACTAGTTAGAAAACACCATTAATACAAATTTTGCAAATTAAGCAAAAGCTGCTGGGTCTCTGACTGTGCTATCTGAAATGAGTTACGATTGGATTTAAGTGTGCTAAGAATAATTTAGGCTGCGATAGTCGAGTGGTTTGCATTGCGTACTGCTATTCGGAAGGCTCGTACTTATGGCAAAAAGAAATAGAAAATTAATTTAAATACAAATTCAGCTAAATTTTCTAATTGTAGTCGCCCCTCGGCAGGGAATTCCAACCCCGCCGAGTGTATTTATGACATGAAATAAAGCTCCTCATAAAAAAACATCAGCCGTTCGGAGGCGGTTTAGTATAAACTAGAGGAGAAGCTCGGCCGGAAATCACGTCAGCCGTTTAGGTTCAGATTTAACGGGGTTTAAATACCTCCCCTTGCAAATTATTTATAAGTAATAGCTAGAAAAAACCAGAAAAATATAATCGTAATATTCACACGTGTGGCTTTACTCCATTTGTTTCATTGCTTTGGATTAGTAGCGTGTTTTCGTTCCAATTTTGTTCTTTATCGTGAAATTCAGCTGAGAACATAGTTTTCGGTCAGTATTTATTTATATTGTAATTGAATTTCTATAGAAATCTTCTAGGAAAGGAGCATTGTTACTTGTCGATAGCATATAAATATTAAATATATACGTATATGTATATATATAATAAAATAATTTCTAGAAATAGACTAGTGTAACTCAAAAGGGTTGAGTGATTATACAAACAGCAATGTCTCCATATTGTATGACGAATTGCAACTTTAATACTTTAAATGCTCGTTTTTCAGTTGTAAAAAACTTTCATTATTAAAATGCTAAGTGCTCGCTTATGTTGTACTCTACAAATATGAAAATGAATTGAAAAGCAGCTAAGAAGCTCCGTGTACTCGCATTTTATATTTATTGCTTGTGAAACTTGCCTTGTAGAGTTAGCGGCCAAAGGGCCTGTGGTTAAGCGGTATAGCTTTTGGCTCAAGGTTTGCCGCGATGATGCTTAACCGCATTTAAACACACACACACATACACACTCACACACTAAACTAAATATCTGCTACACTTGTAAACTGAACCATTCTCTCCATGCCGCTACATGCTCATTTACTTATTGCCAGCACTTTGCCAAAGTGAAGAATACAAAAAGAAAAACAAGAAAACATTATTTTTTTTTCAAAAAGTTGCTTTTTTATTTACTTTGGCGCAACAGAACATTTGCCTAATGAATCTTAAGTACTTGAGTACAACGCGACTATGCCCCGAAAGTACACAGTTTTAACATACATACAGATACAAGTACAAAACACACACACACACACACACACATTCATACGCGTGCACTTGCAAACAGGCCAAATAGGCTGTTACAGGCTTCTGGGTTGCAAAAAAAAAAAAAAGAAACGTTTACAAAAAAATAATAATAAAATATATGAAAAAAGAGCAATGAGTGTTGCAAAAAGGCCGAAAAGTATGCAGAAAACATGGCAATACAAATTTTGCAAACGATTTTTAATAAACTCACTGCTCTACGCCCTACCCGTCACTCCGCGGGTAGCTCTGCAACGGTGTGTGGCTCTCGCTGCGCGCCAACTATGCGGACAGCTGTTGCAACAATCTACTCTCCGTTGCATACTTTGAGGCGTATTTGCGCGTTGGCCGCATTTAAGGTTTGTGGCATGCGTTGGAATTCGTAAAGTATGCAGTGTGAAGGCAGCACGAGTGGCAAGGCGGCAGCGCTGTAGACCAGCGTATACTTAATGTGGTGAGTGGGTTGAAGGGTATCGAATGGAGAGCGTTGAGGGTTAGTTGTATGCTTTGCATAGCTGTTGAGGAAATACAACTTTTTGGCAATGCTGAATGGGAGCATTTGCTGTTGTTGTTGTTATTTAAGTTTTATGTTTAGTTTTGGTTATATTTTTTATTTCAATTTTATTTTATATCTTCTTCTTATTCTTTGCCAGCTTTCGCCGTCACACTTTATGACCAGCTCTCGTTGGAGTAAAAAACAAAAAAAAAATTAAAAACAACAATAAACTTTTATGCGACTAACGATGAATATTTGCATTGCGCTCCGGCAAAGTTATTTATTTTATATGTTTGTTATATTTCTATGCCGTTATTTGCGCATAAAAGCTATAGCATATGCGAGATTGTATATACGTGTATAATATAAATATACGTGTGTGTGTGAGTACGTTTATTTATTTTTTGCTGCCAAGTCGCGCATAATGAGCAGACCGACATTGTAAACCATTGCCGTTTTTGTTGTTGCTTTGCGGTTGTTGTTGTTTCTGTTTCTGTTATTGGCCAACAAAATATATTTGCAACAACATGAGCGGAAATTTAGGGCTGCCCTGCAACAATAGCAACAACGTCGGTAGGCAGTTGAAACATAAGAGAAGAAAAAATTGTAAAATCGGAAAAAAGTTAAAAAATCAAAAAGTGTAGTAAAAAATACTGTACAACAAATTACAACAAAAGTAGAGTGAAAACAAATGAAATTTTATGAACTTTTGGAGATTATTAAATGATAAGCAGCCAGCCAGCCAACCAACGAGCATGATGACGATGAAAGTCACACTCAAAATTGAAATGATGAAGCGGTGGGGGAAAAAACGCTGCAGAGAATGCTGTAAGGATATGTGCTGATACATATATATGAAAAAGCGTATTTGTCATCCTTTGTTATGTAGACAGAGCAAGCGAGCTTATAAAATAGGTTAGATTTATTTTCGAAAGCCCAGAGATAAACTAGATTTTAAGAGATTTAAAATTAGTAAACTATTTACGTATAAAAAAATAACATTTCGTACCTCTAACAAACAACAACACTATGTCCAGGAAAACTGGAAATTCTCGCGATTTGGAACACCGCGCTGTGATTAGATTCCCTGCGAAAAAGGTTCTATAGGAATTTGCTCCTTCTTATGCGATGGTGAAAAAATGGGGTCGGCTGTTTCAGCAAGAAAGAGATACCAGTGAAAATGAACTCCGCCTGGGGAGCCCAGTGACGGTCGTTGGGTATCGCGACTGCTCACGCCGATCATGATTTCAAGTACAAACAGGAAAAGTCGGCATCGAATATTATGGCTACCATGGATAGAGTTGGAATAATATTATATTAAGTGACGAAGACTTTCAGTTGAAAGTGAGATGGCAGTGGCCGTAGAAAACAATCTTTAAGAGAAATCTTAATAATACTTTTTTAGTGATATAAAGGTATTGTATTCGCGATATGAAAGGTTTATTTCACTTGGGGGAGACTAAAAGAAAAGTAAAAAACATAAAACTATACATTTTGGTTCATTAAGTACTTTAGGCTGCTTAGTGCTATACAAGTAGCAGCAATAGTGATGCGTAGATCATAGAACAGTGGGAAGGAATGTGTGCCGTGAAAGTACCTTTATGCTAAATATGTGTAAAACGCGGGCTTTTGGCAAGCCTGAAACCGATTTGTTTAACAATACCAGTATTCGGTGGGCTAACATTTTATGACATAAGTATAGTATGTTTTGAGCCAAAGTCTTCGTCAGGCTTATTAGAAGGCAGGACACTACTCCAATTGTTAGGTATTTGTAGCTAGCACTTCGCAGCTCGCCCAGTAACAACATTTACAATACATCACTATAAGGCAATACATCAATATATTACTTCATAATAACGCATCACATCTCAACATCAACAGATCACTTTAACAACAACAAAATACAGGGGTTTTCCAATAAGAGGCTTTATATTAATATTAAAAAAATAACAGAATTATTTGAAATAAACGATTATATATTTATTTCAATGTAAAGAGGTAGATGTGCCATTTGAAAATGGAAAACAATCAAAGCGCAAAGTGGCTACTGTACGGCCTCAACTAATACTAACTATACTGTCGTCGCTGTCACACACACTCATTGAATGTATTAAAAATTAATCATGGGATATCTTTTTATCATATATTTATTCACACAATACTTGTGGGAATACAACATTTTTGGATTTACCATTGACATTGGTCCACTTCCCGGAGAGAGGAATAGTCCACTTTTCTGAATAGACCAGTCCCCGGTCCACTTCCCTGTGAGAAGAGTAGTTTTCCTGCTCATCTAAACAAAAAGACACCTATTCACAGAATTTCAAGAAATCGAGGTATTTTCCCAAAACTCTTTTTTCATGAAAACATTCCCAGGAATTATAGAAGCAATCTGACGAAATTTCTAGTCAAACGGTCGGTAATTTTTGGGGATTACTGGATTTTTCCAAACGGACATACGATTTTTATATGAGAGGAAATGAGGTTAGCTATACTCAGCAAGAAACGAAAACTGTTCGAGTGAACAAATTAGAAAGAAAAAACAATTTTTTGAACACAAAACCAAAAAAAATTGAAAAAAAAAAATTTGTATGGAAAAAGGTCACTTTTTGGAATTTTCTAATTTTTCGACTTTTCTTCAAAGTAGTATGAGGGTTTTCCTTATTGTAAACCTTTCCAGATCCACAGCGAACAACCTTCATCCAGATTGGTCCAGCCGTTCTCGAACATAACGGAAGAAGTAAGTGCCCTTGAGGATAGCAGCAGCTAACTTCTCCACAAATATATGAGGTTCTTCCTATTCCTTATTTTAGGCTATTCTCTGAGTATGAATAGGTGAGTGAAGTCGACAAAGTCTTTACTCGACTCCTAAAATAAGTCGTTATAAGGTACTAACTACTTCCCGCCTTTAAGAACAAACAAATCTCCTCCATTGGAAAGGTAGTGGCGAAAATCTAAGCCTCTTGCTCGGTCGGGTTCCTGACAGACAGACAGACAAGTATAAACAATAAAAAGTTAACAAAGCAAAGCAAAGACGCAGAATTTTCATAATAAAGTATTTACAAAATTTTTCCGCAACAATCTGCGATCAAATTATTCGCCACATACCTTTAAAAGCTGAAATTTCAATGACAAAAATTAAAGTAACGAAGGTAACATCTATTTGCCAAACCAAACAATGCCACTCACTTAAGTGTCTGAAAAATCTCACACAAGCAAAACGTGCTGGAACCACATACAACAAAAAAAAGGGGCAACAGTAACTACTCTATCATTAGAGGTGTCACTACATGTACATATGTGTAATCGACTAGTTGTAGTTGTATAAAGGCATGTGAGTGTGTGTTCAAGCTTTGTGGCGTTGGCGTTGTTGCACGTAAATGGGCTTAGCACGTTTGAGCGCAAAGCCATGGCTTTATTAGCCAAGAAAAATGACAAAGCTGGAACAACACGTAATCGTATGTTGTGTTTTATAGCTGCAGCATTCGACAACAACAATAACAATAGCGAACAACAAACTAGATACCAATGAAAACAGCAAACAACAGAAACTTACATAAAGAAACGAACGAAGGAATGAATGAAGGGCAAAATAATGCTAAACTGACAATATCTGCTTTGTTGATAGTGAAAAAGGAAGGCAGAGCAGAAGAGGTGAGAGTGGTAGGGAGATACAGCAGCAGCGGCAGTCACAACAATTCGAGACAATTTTAGCAGCTGTGGCAACTGTGAGCCAATTGCAGTAGTTTTGCTACTTTCGGCAATGCCAAAACATTATTCACACCCACAACGACAACAACGACAACAACAATAATAAAAACGAACTCAAATAATAGCAACAAATAGTAAATGTTTGGAAGTGCCGTTGTAAAAGCATCTTAGCGCATGTGACAACATTTGTTGTGTGGCAGTTGCACTGACAATCAAATGTTGAGTGCGTGCGGAATATGTGGCACGTTGCTTGATTTTGAGCAAAACCCAAAACAAAAAAAAAAAAAAAAAAAAAAACGCTAACCGACAGTAAAAATCTAAAGTAAGCTGCAATTTGACACTTCAGCACTCGCTGACACACACACTCAAACAAATATTTACACCTTGGCTCAAACATTAATATTCGTCCCTATGTGTGTATGTATGTACGTAGTTACATGGTTGGAATTTCCACACTAAATGTTGCATAAACTGTTTATTGTTGTTGTGATTTGTGATTTTGATTGCGGATGCTAGTTTAACGGTACTGCACAACGGACTTAGAACACGTGCACACTCTCCTACTCCAAACAAATAAATGAAGAAATCAACGATACACATTTCTTAATAAAAATTTTGTAAAAAAAAATAACAATAAAAATAATAATAAAATATAATAACATAAAACCACTTTAGAAAACTCTGTATTGGCTACATTTTAGCAAGGCAAAAACCTCCTCAGTTCGGGGCGTGTGTTTTCTTATACGGTTCCACCGAGTTGATATGTACATTCATATATATATAAGCCTAGAAAAACTCTCTTAAATTTTTGGAAAATAGCTTTCTTATGCGCAATGGCCGCCTAAAACTCAATCACAAACTTCACTTCGCTGTTGAAGAAGTTATTTGGGTTTATTCGAGGGAAAAGCTCTACTTAAAAAAATTTTTTTATGAATGAAACAAAATATTTTATTCGGACCCTTTACTGTCTTGAAGACATATATTTGGAAAAGAATTTGTGAAATTTTCAAAGGAAAATACTTATAAGTCGTCATTTCTGGCATCTGCATTGATAGTAGAACTCAGAACAGGATCGTCCGGAGTAAACAAATATGTTTGAGTTAACATCATAAACCATAATTTAGACGAAGGAAAACAAAAAAGTGAAAATCAAGATTAAAAAAAATTCATAGTTTGGTAAAATTTGCTCAACATTGAATATTATCTCGAAGGCCTGTGTAAAAAAATAAAGTTTCGAGAAAAGTACGCTTTTAACTTAAAGCACTCAGCCTAGCCACCTGAGCGCGCACCTTCCCAAGACCAAAACAAACGGTAGTCAGATGATGCAAGGCATGTGCTGTATGAGGCATCAAAACTTCCCAATCAAACTCCATTAATTTTTGTCTCTGGCCAACAAAGGAATATGTGGATTGGCGTTGTCATGGCGACACCCAAAACCTCTCTTCTTTGATCAATTCCGGACGCGTCATCCAAGAACTTGCTGTATGTTGGTTATTTGTTGACATCGTTTTGTCAGGTCGTAGTAGCTCATAATAGATAGTTCCCTGCCAAACCTTGTTTGTCGTCAATTCAGACTTTGAAGGCGATTGTAAAGTGCACCAGCTTTCGGCGAACAAACAATTCCTTAGTTCCGTAAACCGAACACATTTATTGACATGTGTTTGCAGTATCATATAACATATTTTTACTCTTTTTGAAATCAAAATAACTTTTCACACGAATGACAAATCACGAAATATATTGCTTAAAAGTACGTAAAACTACTTTTTTCCCACTGGTGTATAGCGTTCATTTGTTGGAAGACTTAATTCCATTTTAAACGATCAAAATACTTACCCGTTGAGTTTTAGGAGAAATTGAATACTACTTCCATTTTTAGAAGCACTATTTTACTTTATTTTTAATAAGCTAATGGCCAATAGCATTATTCTAAAAAACTCCAAGGCTGTTTTGAAACAATTTAGCTAATAATTTGCACTGGCGCGTGTGTGACAAAACTTTATTTCTATTAAAAAAAAACTGTCACAAAACATTTACAACATGTGAGCCAGATGGTTTATCTATACGAAGTTAAATAGTTCAAAAGCGTGGCTATGTCCCGTGCAAGCTTTCCCTCATTTGTATGTTAAATGTAGAGCCTATAGTGTTCATAGTTCATATTTCCAATTCGTTCTCACCGAAAATAGAGGAAGGAATTGAATATTAAAACAACAGATTACTTGGTTGATGTTTGTTTAATGGTAGAGCACTCGCCTGTTAAGTCAGGATCGATCTCTGCCAGAAGGAGTCTGATGAGGAGATATGGTGATCTTCGAAACGGCTGCCAGTTCAACCATTTTTATTTCTTGTATGACAAATGTGGAATTCACCAAAAGCAAAAAGATTTATAACAAAAATTTAAAGTATAAAAAAAAAATAAAAATAATAAAATTTATCTTAATAAAAAATTATTGAGAGACAACTCTAAGAAAGAATTTCTTTGAATTACATGAAGCCCAAATAATTACTAGAAATGAAATCTTAAAAGAAAAAGCATTTGTGCTGCATACGATGACTTCTGTAAACTTTTATGAACTTAAAGTAAGACAATAAAAACAAACATAAAAACATTGTTAACAATTTAAAAAAAAGTATATATTGCATTGTACGTGCAAGTCGGCCCCGTTCTGATGCAAATTGCAAATAAACGAGTTGTTCAAAAACAAAACAGTACGTACATAAGAAGTTATTTGAACTCTGAATTGCTTCGTATATACACTCCCTCACACACAATTACTACGTATTACTTGAGAGTCATAAAAATAAAGGAAAAATAAAAATAACGCTGCATAACTGGCATCAAAACGTTTACGTATGCAGGACGCATATAGTTTTTGCTAAGTTGCAAATCCTTTTAAGATGATCTCGCACCAGCACGAACCAGCAACGCCCACACATGCCGAGCAGCACCGGGTGGTATACCACACGCTTATACATACTACATAGAGATTGAGAATCCGTGGCGAGAGCCAACAAACTGTTGTTACTTCAGCAGCCGAAATCAACTAACCATTCAGCCGAAATGAGCGGCGGCGAAATCGGATATGCGCCAACGTTAGAGCAGCTATTCGCCTGAACTACCCCTTTTTATATATACAATACGTACAAACGTCCTACCAAATTGATGGATCGACAAAAGGATGTGCGCATAGTAGGCATGTCTTTGCCATGCACTGTATGTCTGGTGTTGCGACTGTGATTAGCATTCCGGGCATACATCTTTGGCACATAAATACGTACATATATACATCAATGTGTGTAGAAATAAACGCTGAACAACAGACACACATATGTATGTACGTATATAAATTCAAAAATATTTGTTATAATGAACGGATGCATGTATGAGCCATAGCTTAGCTGCTATTTCGCAATTACACTCATGTACAAAATAATAACAGTAGTTAAGATTTATTTGATATCTTTGAAAAATTAGTAATAAAAATATTGTTTAGGTAATCGAAAAATCCTTATAATTTTTATAATTAAAGCATCTTCATTAATTGTTATCCAAAATTTTTAAATAAAAAGAAAAGAATTTTAATATTTTCTTTTTATTTAAAAAAATTATAATTACCATTACATCGTCCATGCGAAAAAATTTAATTTTAAAATAAAATAAAAATAAATTGAAAAATTTATTAATAGAAAATAATAAAAATTATTAAAAAGCTGTTCAAAATCTGAGTGCGCCTAATATTTTGTCCATAAGTGTATCGCCGTCTTGATAGTTCTTGTCTTAAGCTCTTATTATTTGTTATTGTTTTTATTGTTGTAAGTTTATTCTTCTTGTAATTCTTCTAGCTGCTTCGTATAACACCAGCAATGCTGAATTTGCAATTTTGTTCTTCGCCCTCGTGACGCGTTCGAATGCAGAATTCGTTGCTTTCGTTATGGCTCGTTATCCTTTTACTAGTACAAAAGTGGTATTTTATCATAGTTATACAACCTATGCGTATATACGAGTATATATATATACGTATATACACGTATGTATGTAAAATAAAAAAAAAAAAAATATATATATATATATACCTATATATATGTATATGTATGTGCGGCGTGTGATATAAGCTGTGATGATTCAATGCCATTTTTTATGGCATGCAATGAATAATAGATAAAAAGTAAAGAAGTCATAGTTCAGTCGGCAGCAAGTATTCATATCGAAAGCATAGCATAATTGAGGTCCAAGCAGGAATATGTGTATACACGTGTAATCGAAAGGGGTTAGGGACTTAAGGCAAATAAAAAATAAAAATGAAAAAGAAACCTGTGCAAATTTAAAGATTAAAATATTTCATCCTTTGCTTATTCTATTTAAATTTTTAATGAACCCAAACTTTCTTTAGAAATTTCCAGGTTACCTCAATCTACAGCAAGTTTTATTTATATTAAAAACTCAGCTGAAAATATATTTAATATTTTATGAAAAATTATAAAAAAATTGCATCCAAGTCATGCCAATTCTGTTCGATCTGTCGCTGATCTTTAAATGATCCAACTTTTCGAATGATCGGGAGTGAAATTTTCTTTCGCAAAAACCTCTGTGACGGATCAGCTCAAATTAATTCGTGTATTGTATATAGATATACTCGTTTATGTATATCGATCATAATATAGAATAAATACAGTTAAAAAAGGTTTTGAAACAATTGTGCTGGATTAATGTGTAAAAAATAAAAAAAAAATAAATTTATAAATTCACAATGTCATTATTTTATTACCAAAATATATTCATTTATCGTTTTTACCCGAAATGAAAAGCTGTCGTTAATGTTCAATCGTAAACAGATAATGTTAAATGTTAAAATTGATGTTAGCGATTTCATTTCGTTATGATAACATGGTGCCGAAACGAAAGTACGAGGGATTAAAAACAGTTCGATCAGTTGGTAACTTTCATTTGTTTTTATTAAATCTAAAAACACCAAGTTCTTTGCAATTAATTTATTGGTCTTCCTTTAAAATTTTTTAACGATCGAAAAAGAGGCTCGAGTGCATTTTGCTCAATTTTTCCCAAACAAATTCGAAAATGGTCATTCTAGTAACTGGTGGCAAAATTTTGATTCTATAAGTACGATCCAGAAGCCGAACAGCAGTCCATGGTATGGAGCCCAACAGCAGCAAACCCGCACGTAAAATCTAAGCAACAAAACTCAGCAACAAAAGTAATGATGTCAGTTTACTTCACCCGATCTAAAATCGTAGCTCCTATTCCACTGAAAAAGGGTCAGACGGTAACCGCAAAATGGTACAGCGAGGAGTGCTTACCAAAAATTTTCAAGGGAAGAAAGAGGATTTGCGGCGCATGACAACGCTCCATCCCACACTGCTGAATTAACGAGTAATTTTATTGCGCTCTCTGGCATCGAAGAAAAACGTCCAGCGGGATTATGGTCCCTGATATAGTATCTTGTGAATTTTGGTTATTTCAAAAAATTAAAAAAATTTTAAAAGGAAAGGTCTTTAACGGAATTATCTACGATCTCGGAGTTATAACTGTTGACAGTGACGTAGAATCCGAGTCGCGAATGCGATGACTGTTTGTTTGATGAGAGGAGATAATTCATTTTGAACTTAAAATTATATGCACAATTCCATTTAAAATGAATGGATTATGGCTTCAGAGTACTGAAAGATTAGAGAGCTAAATAATAACATTCGATTTCGCACACATACGTATTGATTCGGTGATTTCAAATCTGAATTCTGTTAGGGAAAATTGCAACTTAAACTCAACTTAACTTACACTGTTATGAGTAAAGTTAGCGATCACACTTTTTCGATCACCTTTATCGCCTAATTGTCGTATATTTCTGAACTCTATGAACTACCCAAATACAAATGTGATTGGTTTATCATACACTTCTATATTTTTAACACAAATTAATACAAAATATATTTTATAGTGAACTAAAAATTTACTGTAAACTTCAAGCGACTCGCAATGGGGTAAAATGTATCGATTTTGGAGATTAATTCAAAGCTCAAATTTCTAGGTAAAAGTAAATTTTTGGTACCAAATGAAAGGAGATAAAATCCTCCAATTAAAGCTGAACAAATATGTGGCTAAAAGTGTACAGATTGTTACGTGTCTCTAAGTATTTTAATTTTTTTTTTGCGCGAAAGCTTTAAAATTTGGGGATTTCCACCTTATATGCAAACATATAGTTTCATTTCTATAATCTATGGCCATTGTAGTTTCTTTAAAACAAAGTGTTATGCCAATATAGTGTACTTTCCCAGTATATGCCTTTCTTTAAGCGAGCTGCCTGGTTAAAACACACGAATTTCCCAAGGCAGAGCAAGAACAAATACAGCGATGGCAAAATAAACGAAACAGTTCGTATAGAAATACAAAATCTCGTTAAATCGGGTTTATCTTATTGAAATAAATATTTGGAAGTTAAACACAATTTAATATTATCTATGGTTGACGGAAACGTATGCAACGCATTAACAGAAACAACATCTGCAGCTAGCTCGAAAAATTTTAATAAAATTGATGAAATGTGAAGAATGATTTAAAAACAGAAAAATTAGAATTTGGTCTTTCGACACTTCACGGGTGGATTTGGTTCTTCGAATGTCTGCTCCACTTATCGTATAAATTGTGCATGAAAAGTGGTAAGCTCGAACAATAAGCGAGAAACTATTAGTTTCGGAAAATAAAGCAGACATTCAAAAATAATTTTAAAATAAAATTGGTCTGATTGTTGGCCTACCGAAACCAGGCTCGTAGAATTCTAATGATAGCAATACTACCAGACGTTTCTTTCAAAACCCCAAGATGTCGGTCGCAATTACTAAAGTTGATAGAAATTTGATTAAAATGAAATTGTTTCTGGTGATCACGATATTGACGTAGAAAGTTTCGTGACTAAGCCTTAAATACAAGGAAATATTTCGTTGAATGTTATCCTTGCTTCCAACATTTCACATATATATACGTGTATATGGTAATCCTTTTACCAGAGATAATATCCTACGCCCTGTTACAAATAGGGACAATTATCAGAAGAAGCTCAGGAAGCTTGAAACAGAGATTTTAAGACTTTTCGAGAACATTTTTCTCGCAAATGCAGCAGAAAAAAGCAAATGAAGACAAATTCAACAGACTTTTAATCAATTGACGGGGTCAATATCTACCAGAATAAAATTACCACAAAAAAAGTACAGGATTTAACGGAAGGAGCCTTTAGAGATGATCGTAATGGAGAATGGCAACAATAATGAAGTTGATGATGATGATGATTGTGGTGATGATGACAATTCAAGTGAAGCTGATTATGATCATGAATATGATTATGGTGGGGAAGAAGCAGTTTATATATTTTAAATGAAATTTGAACCTTAAATAAATGGAAATTGTTGAAAACCAATTTTCACCATATTTTTTTATAATTTAAAAAAAATCATTCAAATATGTATATCTAATTGCATTATTTTTTTTACTTTTTTATGATTAAATAACTAAAAAAATAACTTTTCCGTAACTAGAAGACTTGTGGGAATTAATATTCATTTCGAGCACCATTTACCCCACTGTGCGACGGCTGACGGATGACCTTAAGCTTATTAAATTGGAGTAAACCTTTAAAATTGGTGAAAATCATTGCGAAAATACATGCCTTTACAGGCTTTCTTTAGCTTTCTACCCTTAGTTACCACTTGACGTCCTGATGATGAAGTAATTTTTTTTTTTTGAAATTTGTGACTCACGATTTCTAAATTGCTCAGGAACAGAAGCAGAGATTTTTTCTTATTAATATTTTACATACATTTACTCGTATATGTATGTAGATATATTTAAATTATTTTAATTTTTTAGTTTTTCTTTTACAATGATCAGTCCTCGGCAAGAAATTTAAATTGCTACTTAAAAGCTTTTACTTACATACATATGTATTGTACATACCTATATACACTTATATATTTTTATTTCCACTACAGTTCACCTGGCTTACCTGGAAGCAGTCCAGAACTTTTGTTACACCAGCGAACACATTTTTTCTCTTGCTATCTTACCTTTGTCACCAGCCAAGTTTAGTCGTTGCACTTAACTCTTAGCCACTTTGGTGATGTACTGCGCCATTTTGGCTCCTGACAGTTGGCTTTTCGAATGTTGAATTTTTGGTTGGTTGTAATTTTTGGCCGGATAAAATGTTCTTTGTGGCAACAAAGTGTGAAAAAAAGCGATAATGCGTTTTTTACTTTTGAACCTAAGTCGAAGAAGAACAAGCAGAAATTTATATTTACGAGTATTTCTATATACATATGTTAGATATATTTTATTTAAAAATAAAAGCATTATCTTCATGATTTTTTTTCATTCTAAATATAGCAAAGTGACAAAATTTATGCTCAACATATATCTATGTATGTGCATACATACTTAAGTACTTTGTTCGAAGCGTAGGTGCTGCAACATCTTTGCGTGGCCATATGCCAGCATATATGTATGTATGTATACGTGTATAGTCACAGCAGATACGTGTAAATTCTATGAGTTGTACATATTTGCACACGCAAACACTTACCTTGCGCTGAGGCGTGATGGCTGTAAATTTTTATAAAAAGAAACTTTTTTCGTACCAACGCTGCTGCAACGCCTCGCAATGTGGTAGTGGCACATGTTTTCTTCATATCTGGCAACATTTATTTTTGTCGCCGAAAAAAAATCCCACTGATTTGCTTTATTTTTAGCAGCTCGCAGCTCGCAGCTATAGCACCTTTATCGTTTTACCACCTTCGCAGTGTGTTTAAGTTAAGTTAGCCAGGAAAAAAGAAGTCGAACTTTTTTCCATAATTTATTTTATACATTTATCCTGTGCTCCGTTACTTTCTTGCAATTTATTTTTATTTGTAGGAATTTTCTTTCATTTCTTTGGCATAGTTTCGAGTGGAGATTTTGTGGTTTTAGATTCTTTTTATATTTGGTTGTTGATGTTGTTGTTGTTGTTGGTTATGCGTTTAGCGCTTCCGCTTGATTTATGCTTCCAGCTGAAAACGTGCTTTATCATATTAGAGTGCATTAAGTGCCCCAACATTATATCACACAATATATATCCATATATACGTAAGCTTTTCCATACTTCTCTTCGCAATGCTATTTATGTGCGCATTATTGTGAGGGATTACGTGGTTTTATGGAATAGTAAGGTTTCAGTTAATTTAAAAAAATTAAAATTATTCAAAATGTACTTTTTTATTTGACTTTATTTAGAATTAATATCAGCATATAGGTACTCCAATAAATTGACAAAATTTCTAAACACTTTTCCTCACAAGACTTTTGAACCGACAATTTCTAACATAGTACTCAATCAGCAGCTAAAACCTTTATATACATATAAAAAAGTTATTATTTTTTAAATTTTCCGTTTTGAATTTTTTGTTGGCACAACTCCAAAAAATCTTTACAACACCCCAATTGTCGCTGCTTGTCGAGCGTAATAATTGTTTTCATATTCAAATGTTCATGCAAAATCTCTTCAGCTCAGTCTTTGTTAATCTGTAATCCTTCTGCTATCTGCCACAATTTAAGTCCTCGATCAGCCGGTACTAATTTTTCAACTTTGATCATATATGAAGGGGCAGAGTCCTGAAGAACCGCAATACTCCAAACTGCGAGAATTTCCAGTTTCCGTTGACATAGTGTTGTTACTTGTTCCAGGAACAAAATAAAACAAGTTGCGTTAGTTATACTAGTAATGAGTCCTGAAAATAGTATTGTCTGTGAAGAGATGTTGTGTCATCTCTAACTGCCTTAAATCGCGAACTTATCAGCCGTCTCTCGTAAGTCCGACTGTCCGCCAATTGGTACATGCATGTATGGGGTTTTCCTTTCCTGGTTTCAAAAGCCCAGGATTGCCTTTTGACAACCTGCAAGCTTTACTTTCGAACCAAACATGTTTTGATTTAGTTAAAAGTCAGGCATTTGTGAGAAGGGATATTGAACAATGTATACTTTCAACATAATAATGCCACATGCCTTACAAAACGGGTGAATATGGTTTTATTGCAATTGCAAATTGGCCAATTGGTTCTTAAAATATTTAAAGTTTTTTATTTAACTCCTTAAAACAAACAAACAATAAAATAAAATGTCATTCAAACCTTTTATTAAGCTCGATTTGAGAGCATGTCAGCAGGAAAGTTTGACATCTTTATTAGGAATCTGCTAGTGCCTTGTGAAAAATCATTACCGAAAACGATGGCAGATAGTAAGTTTCGGGGTACATGTGGAATTTGTGGTTGGAGACGCTACTAGTCGTCGACTACTGCCATTCTCCTTGATGGATGAGTGGCTATATACTATCTCTATCAAAGCTGCCAGTAAGGATGAACGATGTTACCAAAATTACCCTCAATTAAAATCACAAAGAAAGCACTCATGGAGCTTCCCCTCGTTATGATATTAAAGTTGTACTTTACAGTTTTAACGCCAGACTACAGAAAGAAGGTACTTTCGTCACAAAAATGAAAAAATTCAGCCTTCATGATGAACAGATACCGGCATCGGAGAATTTGTTAAGCTACTCGATAGTTTCCGTATCAAAGAACTCGTAATCAAAATGCCCCTGTTGTGATAGATGAAAGGTACACGTATGCCTTCAGTGATACAAATACTCCGGGGTCCCAACACCGACGCGGAACACTTTATTGTCCCAGAAAATCCATCTCGACTCTGTGCAGTTAGAAATGCATGTCACAAAGAAGTTTGAAATCCAGCCTCTACAATCACAGAAAGAAGTCTTGGCTCAACTGGCACTACGACCCTCTTAGATCACTAATCAATAATAAACAGATGGTGAGGGAGCACTTCAAGCTGCCTAAGCCACCAACAAAACATTAGTTTTCGACAAGGTCGAAATATGAGCTGATACGATAAGGATGGTCGCAATGCAGATGAGAGGAAAAAATACTTATAGGTATAGTAGGTATCGTTTTTATGTTTGCAGAATGGAGTATAAGGAATGGAGATAAGTAAATTAAATTATTTTTCCCTTGCAATATATTCACCTGCAAGACGGATAGCTTTTCTCGTTCTTTCAATTTACTTATTTATACCCTCATAAAAAATGTTTTCCTTTATCTTCAAAATACGCTGAAAATGTTTCATTGTCTTCGTGATCGATGATAAATTTGTTATCCTCCAGCTCTAATTTCATTAATTAATTTCATTAATTAGTAATAATCAGCCCGTTCTGGGCTGTAGAGTAGGTGTGGTGGCAGTCGACACAACTGTGTTCTTGTTGTCATGCAAAAGAAGCACACCTTTTGTCAATTTTCCCCGCATTTTTTCTTTTGTGACTTGTTTTATTCACTTTAATATTCAAGCGTAAGTATTCTTCAGTTATAGAAATTCATAATTTTTATAATCAAGCAATAATAAATATTTCTTTCGAGTCGTCAAAGACCGTTGTTTCTCACCTGAATGTGCCCTTTTTATGCCACAACAAGGAGTCTTTTATCGACTCGGTTATCATACCGATGAATCCAAGTGTCATATCCAGTAACAATTCGACTCAATGCACTATCCGCCATTTCATTATAGAGGTTTGTGAACACTCTACGCGCTAATCACCTGCAACCTTCTCATTCGCGATCTGCTCCAATTAATTTTAGTATTTTCTCTGTGCGTTTTTCTCGGAATAATTTAATCACTAGACCCCAAATATGTGCTTAAGGCAGTAGTCTACTTTAGAACCCGAAAAAAGCATCTTTCAGCAATTTTTTTGAACGAAATTTTCAGACTACAATGTACTACATATGTATACAGTTGTAAAAAACAATACATGTGAAACAATCGAGCCAAATTTTTTTTGAATTGTTATGAATTTTTCTTCTCTATAAACTAAAAAAAAACCGAAGAAGTTGAAAAATTCCAAATTTTTCGAAGTCTAAATAGTTTTTAAATAGTTTTAGAAACAATTTAAGAAAAATAAATAGATTTTTTGAAACCTCTAAAGCAGACTACTGCCTTAAAGCGAAAAATTTCTGCCTTAGAGTATTTGGAGTATACGTGTATTCTTCTCTTATCTCTCAAATACAGTTGATTTTGAATATCTTTTTTCGGTTAAAGTGTTTTCCATCCTCTATGTATTTACAGAAGGAAAGCTAATAGCACCAATAGACTACTGTTGCTGCTCATGGCGCTTAACTCGAATATTAACTGCAGCCAAAAAAGCTTCAACATCATTCAAGTACAAAAAAACAGCAAAGGCAACGTCATAAATTAAACAATTCACTAAAAATTTTTTTTTCAGCAGCAGTAAATATATCTTTTTTTTTTACTTTTTCTTCAACAAAGTTTTCGGTGATGCCTGACAGCGATGCGAAAGTGAGTTACAGCAAATAATAAAGAAAAAGTGAATTGGCTTTGAGAGCACGATGGTAAAAAAAACACACACACACACAAATATATGCACATACAGGAAATTGTAGCTTGAGCGGGCAAGAAGAGAAGTAAAGATGAGTAGTAGGGGTGCGGCGTGAGAACAAACAGCAAACAGCAAAAACCTATGCAAACATACAAGCTTATCCTGTAATGCGACCCGCAGGATAATAAATTATGCGTATGACCCCAAGCACACATGTGTGTTTATATATGTGAGACCGTACATGCATATGTATGTATGCCGTTTGTTCTGGGAGAGTGTGTAGTTCAATGTATGTATGTACGTGTAATGTGTACACTTTTTTCTATCGGGATTAGAATTACACGAAGTGCTATAGAGTTGATTTTTCCGTTTCGGAGTCATTTTTCCTGCTTTTTTGAGTTGCCTCCATTTACTGTTTGATTTTTGTTGCCCTTATTTGTGTTGTTGTTGTAAATTTGTTGGTTAATACTTCAGCTAGTATGTGTAGTAGTACGAGGTGGCTTAGCGCGTGCCCGCATATTTCGCATTTATTCGTTAAAATATACATACATACATACATACATACATACAGATACATACATATGTTTGTATGCATGGGGGTAGCGTGCGTGAGTATATGTTTGTGTAATTCCAGCTGTCATTACGGTAATTACATGTATCAGCGAAATTTATGTTTGATTACTTTTGTACGCCGCATTTTTATGGTGGAGATAGAGCTAAGACGGCTCACAAAATGAACACACATACATGCATACACACATACATGCTCATTAGTTTCGCCAGCGTATATTTTGCGCTTATGATTTTTCGTTAATGCGGAAAGCATGTTTTTAGATGAATATTACATACAAGTAACAAGTTGCTACATCACTTACTCATTGTCTATTAGTGTGTACGCATGTATGTAGCTCCATAAATACGAGTATGTATGTGTTTGAGCAAATATATTTGACTTTTCGCTTCAAACGTGCGCGTGAAGTTAAGCGTCAATATTTGTGCGTACATGTACATACATACATACATAGATATGTATGCACTAAGAAACACAAACATACACTTTTGCCTTCGACGACCATTGCATACTTTCCGGCGCTTTTCAAAAATAAACAAAACTTATATCAAAGAAACTTATTTTTTTTGCTTCCTGGACGATTATATATATATATTTTATATATATTATATTTGGCATATTTAGTGCAGTTAACCCGCAACCTTACTTGGCAATGTTGTGTGACAGGCACATGACCAAAGCTTGATGAAACCTTAGAAATAATGTAATGACAACACCAATGAAATCAAGAATAAAGCAGTCTTGTTGGGCGTGAGTACTCGCTGGTATAATGGGTGACTTAAAAGAATTGGATTTGAAAAAGAATCCTATTAGAAATAATTTTTAAGCTAAAAGCCACATATTACTTTATTATTTCCTTAAAGGAAAATATGTAGCGCAGATTATTAAAGAGTTGCATAATTTGTATGGTGATAAGGCCTAAAAGAAAAAGAGTTTCGAAGTTGGTTGGTCAAAGATAAGCAACGTTCAGCTCGGCTAAGTGAAGTTGATGATGACGATATCAAGGCTTTAATCGAATCGGATCGTCATGTAACTGAGCGCGAGATTCAAGATAAGTTAAGTACACCAAAATCAAACGCTCATAATCGTATACGATGTCTTAGACTGGTTAAAAAATTTGTAATTTCGTACCACATGAGTTGAAAAAAATTCATTCAACGCATGTGATATGCTTCCTAAAAGCAACGAGTTTGATCCATTTTTGACGCACAAAAAGATGATTGTGCTGTCAGTTTGGTGGGATGGGAAGGGTTTAGTATATTTTGAGCTGTTACCAAGGAACCAAACGATGAATTCGGATGTCTATTATGAAAAACTGGACAAAGTGAATTGGTCAATCGTAAAGGTATCATATTCCACCAGAACAATGCTAGACCGCAAACATCTTTGGTCACTCGATAAAAACTGAGGGAGCTTGGCTGGTAATTTTTGATGTATCCACCATATAACCCTGACTTTGCAGAACTCATTAAATGGTGAAACTTTCGAAAATGACGAGGTTATAAAATCGCACTTTGGTCAAGTTTTTTGCAGTTAAAGATGACCGGATGCCGGAAATATGGCGAAAGGTCATCCAACAAAATGGAAATTACATAATTGTTGGAAGTTCATTATAAAATTTTTAAAAATATATTTACTTTCTTTTAAAAAATCGCGGGTTTCTTTCGGGGCAACTGAATACTTTGATGTTTATTTAATTTAATTTTATTATATATATTATTTAAACAAATTTTTAAACCATGATCATCAATCATCAATTTTTTTAAAGTTAACCAAATTTATCTAAAATTAAGTTTAATCTTCCAGAAATAAAATATCTGTTAAGAGATTAGGGGATTACTTATTTTTTTTTAAATAATGTTTTTTTATGCATTTTTTATTTTTTTTCTTCAGTTACCTAGATTTGTCTTCGGAACAGTTACAATATTTACTTGATGCAAAACCCTTGCATTTTTTCCAAAAGTTTTTTTTTCGAATTCTTTCGCGCAAACGTATCATGAATTCAAGATGATACCTTTTAAGATACTTCTAATGCACCACGTCATGATATTCAAAGAGAATTTGAAATTTAGTTTTACCTAGGGTTCTGTTTTCTGTTTTAGGGTATTGGATCGAAAATCAGAAATTTTAAAGGAATTTCACTGCCATCCCTTTCATGCCCAACCTGTCCGAAATATTGCACACATTTCATCACCTCCTCAACATGTGCGGTCGGGTTACCAAGTAGCGCCATCATTGACATTATCGCACAATTTTGTGAAAAGCTTTGATGAAGACTACATTTATCTTATATCACTGTCAACATTCCAACTATTTTCGAGACCTTAATTAAATTTAAATTCGTTATTATTATTTTATATTTTTTTCTTTTTTCTTCCGATTTTTTTGATCACAACATTGTCCTGACTATTAATTATTTGGTTGCTAGAAAAGAGAAGCTTAAGCACCTGACTGTGAGCTGCTGCACTAAGGGCATTGTGTAGACTATGTGTATGCCTATTCTTAGTATTTAGATGAAAATGAGCTGAAGACCGGGCGCTTCAGCGTTTTGTCATCATCTATGCATGCTCTGCATTCAGCTATTATATTTTAAACTTACCCAATTATGAACATGATAACAGATGTGGATGCCAGTCAATATAATTACAACGATATCACGTCTATGATCTATCTGCAATTCACATAATATCAAAGGAGTTTAGTGGTAACCATAAGTGTTCTTCTAATATCCCCTAATTTAGACAACATTTTAAATCACTTAAAGGTCTGAGGTTATTTGCAGTGAAAGCCACACCGGCAATGTCAGACGTTACTTTCTACATCCCTGTGATGTTCACAGTGTTTTCCGTGATACAATATTATGTTAATTTGCGCCTTCCATATTTTCAAGAATTTGAATATTGCTTGGTTCTTAAGAAGAAACTTATTAGAGTTCCCTATTAAAGCGACAGGCGAGTTGGCATCCTCCGTAATATCTATAATCCCTGCTTGGAATACAAAAGTACACAAAGTTCATTGCCATGATATTTCATATGAAGTTGATAAGAAAGCGTATGTGAGATAAAAAAAAGGTGAGTAAGGCGTTATTTACGCACCCTATACAAAATCGGAATTAGTAGTATGTATGTACAATACATATATGCAATGTTACATATATTCACAACAAGGGCGTGAGTTCGACACATGCTTTTCTCTGCCGTCAAAGTTTATCTTTTACTTTGAAATTAAAAAAGTTGAGTATTTCTTATTTTGCTTTATCTTTTGTTTTTGTTTTGCTTGATTTTGTTTTTATTTCAACTTCTTCTCCGGTTTTTCTTTTAGTTGAACTGCTACACTGTATTTCTATTTCCTTAATTCGTAAGCTTTATTTACTTAAACTCTTTGTTTACTGTTGTTAAATATTCCTTTTTAATGTAAAATATTTTTCATTTCTAAATTGAAAATCGCAAGCAGTCACATATTTTAATGGTTGAGGGAGGACACGAGCATGTCCTGTTTATTGTGACAACAAGCTAATGCGTACAACTTTATATATAAATATAGACATATGTATATTATTTCTAGACATTCGCACTTTAATATATATTCACTCTAAGAGTTGTTGACTTGAAAATTATTTGAAATAAAGGGAAATTTATGTGTCGTCGTACTAGTTAATTAAATTTCAAAGAGCAGAGAAGTTTTAGAATATAAGATAAAAGAGATTTTATGCCACCAATACACTTTGAATTTAAATATTTGACGAAATTAATTTTAAAATATTTATTATATTAATTTATTAGATATATTTTTATATTATTACTCATATATTTATGAAATTCTAGTTCTCCTAATTAAAAGTTCCAAATGTAATCTCTGGTGTGCGTCTCGGTTGTATTTAGCCTAAATGTAGGCAATGATTTTTTCTTCTATATTGACCGCTTGCGCGAAAAGTTCCTCACATTCGACTAGGCATATGAATCTATTTATGTAAAACGAATAGTTAGCTATATCGCGTATACAAATATACACTACAGTGGTGGCCAAAATAAACTACCGTCCACACACACGAGGTTGTTACGAATACATACTAACAGCGAAAAAGAACTGCCAAGTCCAGTATGAAAAATCCATTTACATGCACACATATGTGTGCTCAAATACGTGTTCACTGCATTGCCCATGCGTTATGGTCATTCATAGACAGCCGACCGACGCAGCAAAACTGTATTCCAGTTCACTGCATCGCACAGCCCAGCACAGGACACAACTTAAATATGTTACACTTTGCTTCGTGGTGTCCAAAATTTATATTATAAAAACAGGCCTGTGTATGTAAATATACGTGTATATGCACATACATATGTATGTTAGAAAGCCGTGTTCCATGTCGGACGGGGTCTTCTCTGTGTTTTCATGTTATCTTTGACATAATAAATCAAGACCAAATAAAGCCACAAGACGGAATGTGTCGCATGTTGTTGCACTGCCCGCTTCCCTAACCACCACATGGCATTGTGTCATGGTATAAAAAAGAATCCATTATTCTAACACGCAGTGTGAAGAATGGAAAAAACGCATTGTGAAATGGAGACAAACGACATATGAAGTTCATAAAGATAGTGTTTAGTTCAGTGACATTATTTTTGCAGCGCAAATGCATTGTGTGTGTACGAAGATATATGTATCATATATAAATATATGCGTTTGTTGCATGAAATCTTGCTTTTGTATGCGTGCATATTTCATATTAAATAAAAAAAAAATTCTCCATTTGTTAAACATATTTTCAGCCATAAAATGGTGGTAACTAGGTCATGAGTTCAAATGTTGATACCGGATTGCTGGAGAAATGATCTCGCTTTTTTAAAGAATACAATTCTAGAAATTAAAATTCAAAAACTAAAAATTAGTTTAGCTGGAAAATTAATGCAAAAAGTCAGCTAGCCAAGACTAGACTAAGCTTGTTGTTCACACATGTGCAATTAAGTTAAAGCAGTTAGTCCGTGAGAACGGTAATATTTTTTATTATGTTGGTATTTGAGTCTATGTGATATAACGATTCATCCTTAAGAGTACTTTTAAGAATTTTATTGCCAAAATAAAATAAAAATGATAACTAAAACTAAAATGTTCGAAATTAGCTAATTGTGTTCCTGTGTGAACAGCATTTGATGGTAAAATCTTAATGTCGGCGTATATCTCATACAGCTCATCATTACATCGGCTGTGGTATTTACCGTTCCCGTTCGCGGAGGACCGTAAATCGTACGCAAAACCTTTCTCTCGAAAACTCTTAAGGCAGACTCATCAGATATTGTCATCGTCCATGCTTCCGCTCCATATAGCAGGACTAGAATAATGAGCAACTTGTAGAGTTTGGCCTTCGCTCGCCGAGAGAGACTATATTTTTCAATTGCTTACTCTGAAGGACCAACTGTTGCAAAAGTTATTTTGCGTTGGATTTCAAGGCTGACATTGCTGTTGGTGCTGATGCTGGTTCCTAGGTAGACGAAGTTTTCTACGACTTCAGAGTTACGACTGTCAAGAGTGACGTGAGAATCGAGTAGTAAATGCGATGACTGATTGTTAGTTGACAAGAGATATCTCGTCTTGCCCTTGTTTACTACAAGACCAATATTCTTTGCATCTTTATTTAATTTGGAGATTGCAGAACTCACGGTGCGGGTATTGTGGCCAATAAAGTCAATATCATAGGCGTACGCCAGCAGCTGTGTACTCTTAGAGAAGATCGTACCTTCTCTATTTAGCTTTGCAGCTCGTATTATATTCTCCAGAGCCGTTTGTGGGAATACCGAATTCAAACACAGTGGCGCACTGGGAATATCTGGTCAATGATTGATTTACCAGGTCTAACGCCACACTTAAACGGTCCAATTCAGTTCCTGTTTGTTATGCGATGTTAAAGGAAGATCATATGCGCTAACTGTGAGATCGCCTTTTTTGTGGATTGGGCAAAACACACTTAGGTTCCAATCGTCAGGGATGCTGTCATCCGACGATTGCTATTCGAACATCTGCATAGTCTGGTGATGAAACATTTGTCATTTGGAGTCAGAGATTGTGGAGTCGGGTTCACCATATCCGGGTGTGTCATTCATAAATTCAGTATACCCTGGGCATCCATCACTAGATTACCTTTCGTAAATCGCCGCATCTTTTTGTAGAATTTTCGAGCATTGCCCTTGTTGGTCAATTTCTGAAGCACTTTATACTCTCGCATTTCAGCCTTATTCTATTGTTTTCAGCAAATGCGTCTTGTTTCCCTCTTCAGCTCTCGATATCCATCCCATCCCGCACGTGTTTTGGTCGATCGCAACTTTGCGAGGTAGACATCGTGCTCTCTACTGTGACACGACAGTCCTTAAGAATCAGCTGTTTTAGCGACCTTTTCGAAAGCGTCTAGTTGCGTTTCAGGTGTTCGTAAAGAGACGGAAATTCCGTCCCACAACACCTTGATACCGAAATGGTGATGAGTGCTCTAGAGAGCAGGAGTTAGGGTCGAGTGGAAAACTGTTCGTCTGTATAGTACTACAGACAACTATATTGTGGGCCCCGTTGAATTTGATCAGCCTCAACCCATTTGGGGATGTTTCGTTGATGAGGCTGAATTTTCCGACAGTTGTGCCGAAAACACCCTCTTGCTCACCCAGACGTTAAAGTTACCAAAAACGATATTCATGTCATGACGGGTCCAACACTCATAGGTGTACTCCAGGCATTCATAAAATATTTTCTTGATCACATTGCCACACACGGGTTTGTTACCGCGGCTGTATTTGCGTACCCAGAAATTGGACTACATCCCATTACACCGTGTGTTACAACTTACAAACAACCATATAATATATTGGACAATAAAATATTATCAAGGTCCTTAAAACTTCTTTTGTTCGAGTAGATTTTGTAGTGGAGTTCTACATACGTGTACATAACTAATTCAAAAGAAAAAAAAATAAGTTAGAATAAATAAAAACATTTTAATATCCCATATTTCCTTACACGTTTTATAATGTAAATATATATATTTTTCTACATCAACTCTTTGTTTCTTTTCTTGAAAAAAAAAAAAAAACATGAGCCAATATAAAAAATTCAGCTTTCATTTGCGTGTTCTTCAAAACGAGGACAGTTTAATCACTGGAAATTACTATTTTTATTAAATTAAATGTGGGGATCTTCAAAGATATGCCAAAGCGCCCCACACACGTTATTTTAAAAATCATTTTATAGCACAGGAACATTGAATTACGTGAATAGTACAGCGGCAGATCCCGTGGGTGGCTGTCGTCGCTAGAGCACTTGCCTGAAAGACAGAATACTTGACTCGATTTATGTCATACACGTATGAGAACTAATAACCTCCATTGGTGTCCTTCAGCCAACAACCCTTACGATTTTTTATGCATTCAAATTTGGCTCCCAATTCGAATGCCAAAAGAGTAAAAAAAACTTTACTTTAAAATTGTCCAACAGCGAGACATTTTTAAATGTTTATGAGCTTACCTGAGCACTCGTTTACAGTAAGTATTTATGAATCTCTTTTATTCTCCTTCGTATTTTCCATATGATTTTGCCCTTTTATTGCACCGAAGCGTCCATTGTCTTCGAGCTACTGTTTTATGGTCCCACTGAAAGGCGAATGACATTTTTAATTGTCTATGAATTTAAGTTGAAGAAGAAGTCTCGCTGTGCTTTTTCTTCTTCATCTTCTTCTTTTTCTTCTTCTGCTTTTCATTTATTTATGTTGGCACTTTTTTATTATTATCTAAGCCAGCATAGAATATGAGTGCTTTGGTTCGTTGAATATTGTTGTTGTAATTAATAATGCAAACATAGCGAAACGTGCGACAACAAGCCGAAACGAAGCTTGGCAAATACGAAAATGCTTGTGGAAGTGGAAGTATTGCTCGGTCCTACGCGCATCAAAAGGAATCAGGCAGTAGTGAAGTGGCAGAGGTGGGCTAGCAAGAAGGAGGAGCGGGTGACAGGGAGTCAGGGAGACAAGACAAGTAGTTTGCGACTTGCAAGGGAATTCAGCGCATATTCTATTCGAATGGCATTTGCAAATGTTGCAAATTCTATAGTATATGTACTTTTTAGTGTATGTTTGTGTGAGTGTGTGTAAATTTAAATGGTGTCTGTGTGGTTGAGCGTAATGTACATAAAATAAACCTCACCAAATCATGTACCCGCATAACCGATGGCAAATAAAGACGGCGTCGTTTGGCTGCCAAATTACCATTTTTGCATTGCAAGCTTTTGCAAGCGTTGGAATGAATGAATAAAAAAGAAGAGGCAGAAAACAGCAGAGAGGAAAGAGTGGTAAACTAAACGAAATAGACACAGCAGCATAGAGTAACGAGCTGAGCTCTATAAAACAGCGGCTACAAATTGAGAAATGTGAAAATGGTAAGGTAAACTACGTGTATGTGAATCAGTGATCAGTGAGAGGTGAAGCGTAAAGAGTGAAGAGGTTCGCCGGTGGTGGCGTCAACGTGTTGCAACTGCAGCTAAACAAAAATGAGCTTGACAGCAAATTTGTACTACTCTTTTTATAAAATACAAAAAGAGTTGTAGAACACATGACAGTTTTTTAGAGGATTTAGAGTAATTCATGATTGCTCGTGTAGGCGGAAGGCAATAAGAAGTAAATTCGTTGCATTCAAGTTTCAGCCAAATAAGTGGTAGGTAGTGTAGTAATAGAGCTTGTTGATAGAGTGAACTATGCGCATACATACCACATATGGTATATATAAATTTCTATAAATATATGTATATACAGTGAGTAATAAAAGTTATCAGCCTTTCAACTAAATTTTTCACCTATCAATATTATGTAAATTAAATTATGCAAGCTAAGCAAATAAAAAAATGATAAAAATTGTTATACCTCTCTTCTTTTCGCTGTCTGGTGCCAGTTGGAAATACCAAGTGAAGCCAGGTCACCCTCCACCTGATCCTTCCAACGGAGTGGAGGTCATCCTCTTCCTTTGCTTCGTCTGCGGTATTTGCCATTGCCAATGTGCAAAGGACCAAAAACCGTTCGCAAAACTCTTGAGGTCAATAATGTCAATATCATCGGCGTATGACAGCAGCTGTACACTCTTATAGAATATTGCACCTTCCCTATTCAGCCCTGCAGCTCATATTATTTTCTCCAGCAATAAGTTAAACAACTCTCACGATAAGGAAGCATCCTGTCTGAAACCTTGTTTGGTAGCAAAAGGCCCGGAGAGGTCCTTTCCGATCCTGACGAAGCTTTTAGTGTTCTTCAAGGTCAGTTTACATAGCAATATAAATTTTACGGGGATAGAGACAGCTCCTTTTCCTCCTGTAGAAGGCAGCTTTAAAATCGACGAAAAGGTGGTGTGTGTCGCTGCTCTTTTTATGGGTCTTTTCCAAGATCTAGCGCATGGTCAATGGTCGACTTACCGGTCTAAAGGCAATCAGATTGTTGACGGCGGGCTTTAGTATTTCACACAATAAGCTCGATAAGACTTTATATTTGATGTTTAGGAGGCTTGTTCCACGGTAATTAGCGAAGACTGTGGAATTGCCTGTTTTAAGGACTGCGCAGAGCATATTTAAATTCCAATCATCGGGCTTGCTTTCATCCGACCATGTTTTTCAAAGTAGCTGATGCAAGCAGGTGATCAGTTCTTCACAACCGTATTTGAATAGCTGGGCCGGTAATCCATCGGTCCCTGCCGCTTTGTTATTTTTTAAGCGGGCGATTGCTATTCGAAGCAAGTCATATACGGGTAACGGAACAACTTTTCCACCGTCATCGGTCGAATTTTCGGGTAAACCATCTCTAGCTATTTTATTTTCACTGCCATTCAGCAGGATGGAGAAGTATTCCCTTCATTAGTTCAGTATTCTGGGCATCCGTCACTAGATCACCCCTCTGGGTCCTACCAGAGTTTGCTCCGGTCTTGAAACCTTCCGTAAGTCGTCGTATTTTTTCGTATAATTTTCGATCATTATCTTTATCGGCCAGCTTCTCAAGCTCCTCATACTCTTGCTTCCCTCTTCACATCTCAGTATCTATCCCATCCCGCACGTACTGTGGTCGATCACAAGGTTGCGAGGTTGGCAGTCTGTTTTCTTTCCACCGCGGCACGGCACTCCTCATTGTATCAGCTGTTTTTGCGACCTTTCCGAAATCCAATAGTTTCGTTTGCAGCGGTACGTAGGGAGTTTGAAATGCCGAACCACTTTCCCGTTATACCGGGTTGCAGATGAGTGCTCTCAGAGAGTACGATTGCGAGTCGAGTAGAAAACCGCTCCGCGGTCTGTTGTGATTGGAGCTTTTCAACGTCGAACCTTTCTTTTTTTGTTGATGGGCGTTCCTTGATACACTATTTATTTTATTGCACTAATTAATCTGATTTCACTTACAGAGAATTGGCTTAGGTTTTTATAATAAATTGAAATTGAGGTTGACCTAAAGGCATACTACAAATATTTTCCGCAGATAACATTTTACAATGGATAATTCCTCATAGATGAAACTTTATACAAATTTAAAAGAAATGTTATTTATTATGAAATTTGAAATAAAGAAAAATGTATACATTCAAAGATCTTGCTTTTTTGTATGTATGTTCTTTAAGTTTTCACAACTACTCTGCAGATTATGATTATGATGAAAATTTGTCAATTATTTAAATAAGTTTTAAGTTGAAGCTAAAAATATGATGAGAAATATAAGAACATGATACTCAAAAAACTTTCTGTCGAAGTACAGTGAATAAGTTAAGCTTTATGTCTGAAATTAGGTCTCCTTTCATTAGTCACTCCGTTACTTCGGGATGGCTCAGAAGACTTTAGGCGGTGCTTTTAGAGGGTTAAATGTTCCAAGAAATTTCATGATGTATTCCATAATTTCTTTTCTTATAGAGGGTTTTCCAATAAGAGCTGTAATTTTGATATTCAAAGAATAATTACATTTTTTGAGAAAATTAATGGAAAGACGTTTTTTTCAATGCAAAGAGGGTAATATGCAATTGATATTGGAAAACAATATCAGCAAAATGGCCGCTACGGCTTTGCCTACTAGACCGTATCCTTTTTATGAAATTTTCCATCCCTCAATAGCATGAAAACGGATTTCAAAGACCCAATCAAAAATGATACGACATTGTTGATCAGCTGGCTCAAGTTCTTGTTATAACGAAACTTTCTATGCCATAAGATCCAATCTTTTATGAAAAACACTTTATAATGACGTTTGTGGAATGCCCAATTCCAAAGAACGACGAAAAATGCACAAATCGGGGATTTCTCCAAGACTTTGGGCTACAGTAGCGATATTCTCAGCTGTTCTTGAGCGACGAGCACGTGTTTTATTCTTCGCATCAAGAGAGGATTCTTTGTTGCATTTGAAGTTGAAATTGTTTGTGGTGTTTATTCTCTTTTCTCCCTGTTCCTAGATGGGCGAAATTTTCAAGAATTGTAAGCTTATGAGTGTCGACAACCATATGGGAGCCAAGACGTAATTGCGCTAACTATTATTTCAAAGTAATTTGCTTTGCCTATGTCCCCATGACTCCAGTTGTGCTCTCCTACAAAGTATTGTGCTTCTTGTCTATGGAGACATATCATCTTTTACAACCCCCTTAGACACCTGTTCTGATGGAATTTCTGGTTTTTAAATGAGTCAAAATTTGCTCTTATTGGGTCTGCGAACTTTACTTTTTCACTGAGAGAGGGAGAAAGAGAGAGAGGGAATGATAAGGAGATAAAAAGAGATAAAGAGAAAGAGAGAGAGAAAGATAAAAGGATAAAAAGGGGTAGAGAGAAATAGACAGAGAGAGAGCGAAAGAGAGACCGAGAGAGAGAGAGCTTGTAAAGCAGAACTTTTATGAAAAGTTACAAAAAATAGCGCTGATGTAAGGAAAAAGTCAAACTTACAAACAGATCAACAAACAATAGTTAACAGAAAATGCATGTGCCAACGCCAACAGCAGATTCGTAATCGATTCAATAGCTAAGGCAAAATCTTTGACAGTAGAAATATCGGTGAACCGTGATTGAGGCTGTGGCAACAAAAAAATACATCAAAATGCAATGAAGAATTCTAAAAAAAGAACAAACATGCAAGCGAACGAAAGCCAATTGCTTAAGGTGACAATTACGCAACAAAACATAATATTTCATCCTACATATTCAACCTGGCGTCAGTACTGCAAAGGGTATGAGCCTATGAATATGAAATATTGTTCTAAGATATCGAAAACATACCCGTAAAAGTGAGACAACAGCCAAGTTGCATGCAACAAACGAAAACAGTTGGTGGGGGTGGGAAGGGGTATGGTGTACCAAAAAGATGGCATTTGCCAAAAATCTGCTTCAGCTATTTTTTCAGCATTTGCTGGGTGGAATAGATACATCAACCATGTGCCCAATCTTAGAAAATACTAGTGAGAGAAGAATTGATACACGTCAACTTTTCATTGATTTTTAAAGCTACCTTCGATAGCACGAAAAGAAGCTGGCTTTACGCCGTTATGTCTTAATTTAGTATCTCCCCGCAAAACTTATGCGGCTGTGTAAACTGATCTTAAGCAACACTAAAAGCTCCGTCACGATCTGGAAGCATCTCCTCGAGCAAAAGAACTTTCAGACAGGGTGGCACTTTATCATGCGATTTCTTCAATTCGATGCTGGAGAACTGCGACCTGGTTTAAAAAAAAGGTGTCTGGGCCAACAAAGAAGGAAAGGAATCATCATCGAAACCACAACCAAACTATTCCTCATTAGAGTGTTTTTAAAAAGTGGGATACTTTTTGGTATTTCGTTCTTTTTTCAAAGAAATTTTAGATGAACAACATTTATATATTGTATAAGTATTTTTATTTTGTGTAATTCTTGACTAATATTTCTGATTCTGTCGGTAATCATATATACATATATTTAGCCATATTCATAGCTTTTATACGTAATTTAAAAAAAAATCTTTAATCAGCTTTTCGTATTATTGCTAGTTTCAAGAAAAAAAAAATAAAAAACTATTTTGGTCAATTATGAATTTCATTCGGTTTATTTGTTTATTCTGAGCAAGTGTTAATTTTGAATAATAATAAATTTAACAAAGAATAGATTTTCCGAGAATTCAATTCAATCTAATTTACTCACTTCAAGTAATTTTTGTTCACATTAAATTTAATAAAGTGAATTATTTTAGCAGACCGCTCGACACGCACATATGTTATTGTGTATCTTTGTATGCACCCTTTAGGGAAAAGTCAAACTAGTGCGGCAAAATTATAGTTAAATACCAGTATTTTTAAGATGAAATTATACTAGTGGGTTATTTGTTTAACAATTAAACAGTAACGGGAGGAACCGTCGTGTTTTTTTGTTATATCTAGCACACCACGATTGAAAGGCTTGCGGAAGTACCCAAAATGGCGTTTTACGCCTCATAATCACGATAGCCGAGTGGTTAGAGGTTATCACTCTAGCGCGTGAGGTTCAGGGTTAGAGTCTCGATGCAGTCAGTTTCATTCTTTTATTTTTTTTATTATTTTTTTAATTTTTTATTTTATTTTTTGGTGAAGTAGATATTCAATATGACTAAATGAACTAGTATACAACTAGTATAAAGCTGATGCATAGTCGGAAGAATTGACAGGGCATTCACCTGTTCTAAGTGCCAAATGCCTTCGTTAAAAATAGATGGAAGATAAACTAGTTAGTGCAAAACTGCTTACCAGTTGGATTCTAGTTAGCAACTAGTATTTTTTCCTACAGAGTATTTATAAACGTATTTATCAGTGCAATATTATTGTCGTTTTTGTCACTAAAACTACGAAAAGCTGCTACAAAAGCGACTAAATTCTAATTTTTAATTGTATAAAAAGTATACATGTATACATACAAATAAGAAGAACTTATTTGACTGACAGTTATTTTAACGAAAATATTCTGTATTCAATGTCTATTAAACTGTGTATGACAAAACAAAAAATATTAATACAATTGAATACGTGCCTATATTGTTGACAAAAAAACATGATTTGTATAGAAAACAAAATGAAAAGTGAACTTGTTGTTACTGTTAAAATTCTTCAAAATAAATAATATTTACAAAACATATTCATTAGGAGTACGCGCCAATGTTCAACTAAAGTAGTCATTTATAGATATATTTATGTATTATTGTATTTGTGCGTGGTAAAATTTTGTTGATAATAAAATTTTCTAAAAACTGTTCAAAACATTTTAATTAATTTTAACAAATGTTTTACATATACTTCATAAAATATATACACTCCCACTCGTATATGTATGCGAAAATGTTGACAAAAAGCATACACACACACATGTATGAATGTCAAATTGTTGACATTTTTGATGTTGACCTGCACACACCACATCCTAATGAAGTGTAAATATTTGTTCTCATAAAATTTGTAGAAAATGCAAAATATATGAATATATACATATATATATAAAAATATATATAGTATAATAAATAGCTGCAAGAGTCTAAACATATTCCATTTCGCTATGCTACATAAATTCGTGTGCAAATCTTATACTTGGTAATAGTAAAAACATTCTATGAAGTCTTTGGAATTTCTCTAACTGCGAATAATGCCAAATTAATTACTTTTTTTCGAAGTAAAATTTAATTATATTAATTCGATTAATAGTTGTTTAAACTCAATATTTTGCCATTTTGTCTAATCACTGTTATTAAACCAAATTCACTCTTCTATAACTTTCGACACATTTCAGACAGTATTTCTTTAAACTTTTATAATATCATATTTACAAAAAGCTTCAACTTACCACCAAAGTGTTTTCACACACACTAGCAAACGCTATGAGTATACTTCTAGAGCCTGTTTCGGCAAAAAATAACTATGTGAGCATAGGTCACATCTGGTGATTGCAGTGGTGAAGTTGAGTGTGTGGTTTATTAAAATCACAGGTTACCACCAAAAATACTAAGCGTATAAAATTTCAAACTTAGTTATTTTTGAGAGTGGTGTGTGCGAATTTGCGTATGAATGCCCAGTAGGAAATTTACTATAAATTTGAAATTCTTCTGATCGGTAAGGCAATAGGACTATTGAGTGCATACTCCAGCTGTATATCTTTCTTTGATATTTATTTTGTATGCCATTAAAAATTTCTTCTCTAAGCTGTTATTCTCCGTTCAAGGCCAATTTATCGAAATTGATAAGTTAGATTTAGACTAAATTGACACTATAAATCCACCCAAATCCATAACACCACCCAAATTTTTTTCTCCCTTGGCTCTCCATTTTCTTGTAACTATGTATGTATATTTCTATGCCTTTCTACGTGAACAAGTGGTTACAGTGTGCACAAATGTTGTCACAGTTGTCGCTAATAAAAAATTTTCACATGAAAGCAATGGGAAGAGGAAAGCTTCAACTTATTTGCACGCAACCATACCCACCGCTCTGATGTTAATGAAAACATATATAAAACCTAGATTCCTTCGAGCGGACACGTATATATTTAAAAATATGCGAGTAAGGGAAAGTATAAAAGTATAAACATATCAATTTCTAAAACAAGAAATGAATAGAAAACGAAAAATGAAAAGAAACGCAACAAATAAACAACTGGATAATTTCTCAGGTGACTAGATTACCGATGCAGCTTGCATTATGAATTACTTCCGAATGTACAAACTGTCAACAATATATATTATTTAATTGTTATGTGCCGACAAAACAATTAAATTTTATAAGATGAAATAAAACAAATTCAAATATATAAAATAAAATATAATAAAATAATTTAACACAAAATAAGAAAAGAAAAATTAAAACAAACTAAAGTAAATTTAAATTAAAATAAAATGAAATAAATAAAATAATCTAAATTTAACTTAAAACAATTTAAAAAATTAAAACAATTCATAAATGAAATAACTAAAGATAAATTATAATAAAATAAAAAATAACAAAGTAAAATAAAGACAAAAAATTAAAATTAAATTTAACAAAATAAAATAATATAAACTAAAATAAAATAGAATAGAATAAAATAAAATGAGATAAAATCAAATAAAATAAAACAAAATAAAATAAAATGAAATAAAATAAAACAAAATAAAATAAAATAAAATAAAATAAAATAAAATAAAATAAAATAAAATAAAATAAAATAAAATAAAATAAAATAAAATAATATAAAATAAAGTAAAATAAAATAAAATAAAATAATATAAAATAAAATAAACTAAAATAAAATAAAATAAAATAATATAAAATGAAATAAAATAAGATAAAAGGAAATAAAATCAAATGAAATAAAATAAGATAAAATAAAATACAATAAAAAATAAAATGAAATAAAATAAAAGAAGATAAAATAAGAAAATAAAATAAAATATAGTTAGAAAATTAAAATGAAATAAAATATATTACAATAAAATGAATTGAAATAAAGTCATTAAAATGACTGAAATTATTGTTGTATAAGGATAAGGGATTAAAAAAAAACACTGCTAAGCGTGACTTTAAATGCCTTCACGAGTATATTTAAATTGCCTGAGGTGTCTTTTGTTAGTTTCAAATCCTATTGATTTCCTAATGAAGTTACGTACAAAAAGGTTGGACATCGTGTTTCAGCTTCTGTCCTTTGTCAAATTCTAAAAGGTTCAGATTTCAATGGCTCAGTGTTAACACTTCAAATATAAATGTGATTTATTAAGTGCTTGGTTCCATGAATAGTACACACGAAAGTGAAGTGCAATGACTAAACTGAACGGTAACTGAACACACACACATACACACGCATACAAAAACGTAGATACACTAGCGAATACTTACCTACAAAGGGCGATTTGTTTTTTAATTGATTATTTATTTTACTTAAAAATAAATTAAGCTTGTGAATTTGTTTTCATGTCCTTATTTTTTTATTTAATTTAGTTTTTTATATAATACAATTTAACTGATTTTAATCGAATTGAATTAACCTTATTTTAACCTATTTATTTTATTTCAATATATTTTTTTCTTTATTTTATTTATTTTAATTTTTTTATTTCATTTTATTTTCTTTTATTTAACATTTTTTATTTCATTTTATTTTATTTCAATTAATTTTATTTCATTTTATTTGTTTTGTTTTATTTTATTTTATTTTACTTTACTTTATTTAATTTATTTTATTCTATATTATATTATTTTATTTTATTTTATTTGTTTCGTTTTATTTTATTTTATTTTACTTTACTTTATTTAATTTATTTTATTCTATATTATATTTTTTTATTTTATTTTATTGTATTTTATTTTATTTTATTTTGCTTTGATTTATTTATATTATATTATTATTACTTTATGTTATTTTATTTTATTTTATTTATTTTATTTTATTTTGCTTTACTTTATTTAATTTAATTTAATTTAATTTTATTTTAACTTATTTTATTTTATTTTATTTTATTTATTTTATTTTATTTTATTTTATTTTATTTTATTTTATTTTATTTTATTTTATTTTATTTTATTTTATTTTATTTTATTTTATATAATTTTATTTTATTTTATTTTGTTTTATTTTATTTTATTTTATTTTATTTTATTTTATTTTATTTTATTTTATTTTATTTTATTTTATTTTATTTTATTTTATTTTATTTTATTTTATTTTATTTTATTTTATTTTATTTTATTTTATTTTATTTTATTTTATTTTATTTTATTTTATTTTATTTTATTTTATTTTATTTTATTTTATTTTATTTTATTTTTTTTATTTTATTTTATTTTATTTTATTTTATTTTATTTTATTTTATTTTATTTTATTTTATTTTATTTTCATTAATTTTATTTATATTAATTTTATTTTTTTTATTTTGTTTTATTTTGCTTTAGTTTATTTTTATATTGGATGAGTGCATAAGTTCGTGCCCGATTCCGCTGGATGCCGTACGAATCGTTTGAGAGTGGCGCTCGTGAAAGAAATATATACATATTATATATCGTTGGAAAGGTGACTGTCCGAACTGTAAATCAAGCATAAAATAACTTCATTTTGATTTGAGTTGCTTAGTGAAAAGACGCATGGAAGATGAACAACGAAAAAGATCATATGCGTCATATTATGTTATACGAATTCCGCAAAGGAAAAACAGTGGGCGCTGCAACTAAAGATATTCGCGAAGTTTATTTGGACCGTGCTCCAGCACTCCGCACAGTAAAGAAATGGTTCGCGAAATTTCGTTCTGGAGATTTTAACCTCGAAGATCAGCCTCGCAGTGGACGGCCTTCTGAGCTTGATGACGATGTTCTAAGGACTTTAGTTGCGAATAACTCACGTATTTCGACGGAAGAGGTTGCCAGTGAATTGAACGTCAACAAATCAACTGCGTTTCGTCGTTTAAAAAAGGTTGGGTACACTTTGAAGCTCGATACATGGGTGCCACATCAGTTGAGTGAAAAGAATAAAGTGGACCGTATGTCAACAGCAATTTTTTTGCTTCGACGGATCAAAAACGAACCTTTTTTGGATCGGCTCGTGACTGGTGATGAAAAATGGGTCCTGTACAACAATGTTCAACGCAAAAGAACATGGAATCAGGCACACGAAGGGGCGGAACCGATGTCGAAAGGTGGATTGCATCCGATGAAGGTACTGCTGTGCATTTGGTGGGATATCCGAGGCGTGATCTATTTTGAGCTCTTGCCAGCTGGAGAAACGACCACTGCCAACAAGTATTGTCAGCAACTGGTCGAATTGAAGAAAGCAATTGATGAAAAACGTCCGATTTTGGCCAATCGCAAAGGAGTTCTTTTCCATCATGACAACGCCAGGTCACATGTTGCAAAACCGACCCTGGCCAAACTGAAGGAGATGAATTGGGAAATCATGCCGCATCCCCCATATTCACCCGACATTGTACCTTCTGATTATCATTTGTTTCGATCGCTGCAGAAAAATTTGAATGGAAAAAAATTTAAAAATGTGGAAGACGTCAAAAACCACCTTGACACCTTTTTCAACGAGAAACCGCGCGATTTCTATGAATCAGGCATCCGTAAATTGGTTGAACGTTGGGAGTGGATTGCCGAACATGATGGCGAATACATAAATGATTAATAAAAGCGCTTTCTTCAAAAAATTTCAATTTTAGTTTGCACTTGAAATCAGGCACGAACTTATGCACTCATCCAATATTATATTATTTTATTTTATATTACTTTATATTACATTATTTTATTTTATTTAATCTATTTAATTTTATTTTATATTATTTTATTTTATTTAATGTAGTTTTATTTATTTTATTTTATTTTATATTATTGTATTTTATTTTATATTAATTTTTTTTTATTTTATTTTACTTTTTTTATTTTATTCATTTATCATTTTACTTAGTTTTTTATGTTATTATGAAGTATTATAAAGAATTTGCCTCAAATGCTATTTAAGTAACATGTTGCCTTCATTTTGGAACGCCAGTGTATGCACAATTCTACTAAAATATTAACAAAAACCTCTATCAACAGCCTAAACTTTTGTGTCTGTATTTACATGCCTTGTGTTTACGAATGCATTTTGAGCTAGATACACACGCGCATACTTGCGCAAATGTTGCATAGCTACTTGCAAAAATTCCGTCAACCAGGAATTTGACAGGTCATGGCTGTTAAACCATCAAACAAGTAGCTAGTTGCGCGACAAACGTGGAAAAGCAAACAGCTTGCAGCGTAGCAGCATGCATGCATACAAATGTATAATCGTATATTGTAGTCACAACCAGTACTGCGAGTGCGATGACAGTCGGATAGGGACAGTTCGTTAAACACATTTGACGTTCACTACCACCTTCAGTATGTTGTTGTTTTTGGCAGCACGTGTGCTTGTTAAAATTCGCTATTGACATTTTCTCTGATTTGACATTCATCACTTACAGTGCAATTGCGCGTAGCAGTCATTCATTGATATAGACACACATACACATATGTATAAACACACATAAGCACAACCAGCCTGGCTGACACTCGCTGAAATGTTACGTATACGCCATAGCAAAACGGTGATACACAGCGCATCTATGTGTACCATTTACGTCATGACATGCTTTGCTTTGCTATGTTGTGCGGCAGTATGTTCTCCGTTGAAATGCCAATGACAGTTTTGCATTCACGCTAATGCAACTTTTATGCACATTTTCAACTCAACTCAACTATTAATGCGGCTGTCATGCAACACCAGCTGCTGAGTTGGCGTGTGTGTACGTGTATGTGTAAGTGTGGGCACGTCCAAATGGCTGAGTAAGTGTTAGCAGTGCTTTGCAATATTAAGTTATAATGATAAATCGGTTAACTTTGTAGTTGTCATGTGCGTTTTTAAGAATGAGAATAAGTTCATTTAAGGGTTTGTAATTTGTTTTTTTTTTTTTAGTTTATAGCATTAGCTAATATTATTTCCTTTTCAAAAAATGATTGTTTCGTTATTGCAATTATTGCGCAGTTAAGAAATATTCTGTACAAAAAATAAATTATAACTGAAGTCATGGTCAGGATTGAAATGTCTATCCATAATTATGAATTATTGAGAAATTTTTAAATTTATTTTTATTTTAAAAAATTGAGGTTATTAATGTGTTGAGCCTTGGGTCAAAGTCTTTTACAGCGTTTGTCCCCAAAATCTAAGTCTTCTCTAGTAGCAAGGTTGTCCGTAAGACTTGAGACCACCATGTAGAAGCCAGTTTCAATAAAGAACTAATAATGCCTCGGATGACAGCCCTTAGTTTTGATGACGACCACCACAAACGTTTTATACATCAAGTAAGTCAAGTTACAGGTATGCACCAGAAATATTCGGTATCTTAATTAGGAAGCTGCTGCTAAATTTGACATCATCGTCGTCCAAAAATTGCGATATACTACAGTGGACACATAAAGGAGCGAAAATTTGATATAGGATCCACGATAAGGAGAGGGTCAGACGTCAGCTACTGTTATTTAGGCAGGCAGATAAACGTCTTTGTAATCCGCATCAAAGCACGGACGATTCAACTGAAGACGGCTGCCATTCCTTTATTCCCTACGAAATTGAAATTGTGCCTGTCGACTCTAATGCCAGAAAAAAGGTATTCGTGCAACACATCAGCAAAGAAGACTCAGCCTCCGTTTCGATTCTGCATCAGTACTGGTATTAATACTGGATTCGGGTATAGATGAAATTATCCACGACTTCGAAGATATGACTGTCAAAAGTGTGCGCCAAGACAGGAGTGCGCTGACTGACAAGACATTCTTACTCTTATCCCCGTTCCCGGGTCGAGTCATTCGATTTCCAACTTTATCTATTCTACAGAAAATAGTTACAGAAGCAGGGTTGTTCACGTATATATATAATTGCTTTGTAACCGCTTTAACCGATTTAAAGATACCAAATTTAGACTAGGCGTCAAAGAGATTTAGCCAAAAGCTGTTTAAAATCGGCATCTAATGATAATTTGCATAAACTGTGGAGTCTTATTTTTAATGTAGTATTAAATTCCAACCGTCGACTATGATTTCGTCCTACCCTAATCTGAAAATCAGCTGATTCGAAGTTCTTTACCGCCATATAGAAGTAATTGGTACCCGCCGCTTTGGTATTCTTTAAGCAGACAGTCACTATTTGAATTTCGTAACAGTCGGCTAGCGAAGGGCATTATATCATTATCGACGATAGGGTATTTTGTTTCAGCATTACTGTGTGTTAAGTTTTTACAACCGTTCAGCAGACTGTAAGAGTGTTCATGCATAAACTCCAAATCCAAATCTGGACATTCGTCAGCACATCACCTCTTTGATCTTTACATGGCAACACACCGTTCTTGAAACCTTCTTTTAGAAGCACTCCTTTTTCTCCAAAGATAAGTTCACCTGCAACGCACTCACTACGCACTCAACGCCACTCCCTGTAGAATTTTCCGATCTTCTATTAGGGGCAATAAAGTAGCTCAAGTACCATTTACATGAAATTTTCATTTGCTCAAGGGAAAAGTTACACGCGTTTAGAACAATTATATGCATAAAATAAGAACCGAATAGTGAATGTGATAATTAGTTTTAGCACTTCGTATACAAATGTTTCAACCTTCAAAGTTTCATACAAATTTTGCAATCCCTAGCGCGTTGTTCTGTTGTTGTATTGTGGTATTTTAGCATTTCGAAGACGCTGCCGCACACGCGCACGCACACACATGTATCGCATTATAGATACACTTGCCACAAAGGCACTTGGCATTTGGCACTGCTCTCTGCTTGCTAATCTCCGGTTGGTTAGTTGTGGGTGTTTCGTGTTAAAAACAAGGACTTGGCAACAAGAACTAATAACGCTGTTATTTGCGTTTCTTCATAGTTTTGGCGTTACAATCAGTTAGTTAGTCAGCTAGTTTGTTGTTGTGTTGGCGCTTGTGTGCGCGTGTTACTTGTAAGGTTTTGTGGCAAGTTGAATATTTATGTTGTACTTATGAATATTTCCAGCTCAAATTACAAAACTTTTTGTTACTATGCTTATCAATTCTCAAGAGAATAAACTCGATGCCAGTTCTTAGTGCGTTCTCTGTTTTCTCACAGCTGAAGCTTCTAAATGATGTGCTTGTTATTGCTAATATTTATTTTGTTATTGTTTTTGTTTTAATACGCATTATTTGTCTAATTTCTTGCAAAATACTTGAACACTGCGCATTCCAACTAACTGAACAATGTTTTATTCCAAATATTATTTTCTCTTTTTATTGTTGTATTTATACTTATTACTCGTGCAAGACTAACTAAATAGTTGAAGTGGCCGCAGTAGATGAGTATGTGATGCAGTCGCACGATTACGTTTACTCATATGATGGTTTCATATTTCGATGCTTGAGAAATTTTTTCATTTATGAGTATAAACTAACTTTTTTTGACGCTCCAAACGCATACACATATATGAGAAGGTAACTGTCATAAACATTTATGGTAGGAGTTTTGTACGGCCTTAATACAAATTGTAGTGCTGAAGGGTGTCGAGTGAATTAATAAATTGGAATATTTTCAATCAAAAAGATTGACTTAACCGATCTCCAATCTATACCTTACGTCATGAAATATAGAGTTCAGTAGAACAGTCGTATTGTTTCCCAAGTTTCCTCTTCCTCTATGATGCTCTAAGCTATGACCCTAGAAAAAAATTTAAAAAAATTTAGCTGTAAGTAACGCGACCGCATGTTAAGCAATAGACGAGCTGTAGTTAAGGCGGAAGATGTTGACATCATTTGCAAAATCACAAGGTGTAACTTTTCTCCGCTATTGTGGGTAACCTTTATAACCCAGTTACTCTAACTGCATCACATCTGGCTTATTTCCCAATCGAATATCACGGGTAACAAATACATTGGAATCACAACTAATTGGGCTGAGAGACAAGGAGTCTCAGTTAAACTGGAAAAATTTTAGATCAACCCCTTATTTAGAAATACGAAACATCAAGAATTTAGCACATCATCCTTAAGCAATAACATTACAATGCCCATCAACTCTATTAAGTATCTCGGTATAATCGGTGGAGGGAGAATATTGAAATCAGTGCTTGTAAAACGTTTCTTGTCTGGAATACCGGCAGAAGGGATATTGCAGCAAAATGGAACCCACGATCTCACATGGTGCATTATCGTTAGACCCATACTAATAGGTATATGAAACACTGGTGTGATGGGCAACACTTAAGAAGGAGAATACTTGGAACAGATAAAACGTACGTCTTGCATGCTTTATTGAAGTAGTTATTACCCAAAATCACTTTAGTGGTCCGTTAATGACTGTTCCGACAAATGATTAATAGAGCATAAATATACATTTACTTACAGGGTTGGTTGATATATCACAAACAGCCGGACAGACGAATATAGATAAATTAATTTAGCTCGCCATTCTCACCGTATCAGTATACATGTTATTTTTTTGTCTATCTCTTCTCCTTCTAGTAAGTACCTACGAACCAAAGTTAATACCATTTTGCGCCGATGAAAGATATAAAATCCCAAAAATTACTATCCTCCCATGCCATCCACATATATACCTATATGAGACCAGATTTTTTTATGCCAACTGTTCAGATGCAAAAGAAAAAAAGAAGAATGTAACAGCTATATTGAGAGAAACAAGACCAGTATTTTAATTCTAAAAGGTATGTTTACTTCATAACTCTGCCTAGTTAGGAGATTTAGAATATTGAAGTTTTCCACAGCTTAAAGCAATGAACTACAAATTGATCTATAAAGAAGTTTCACTACAAAAAATGTTCCTAAAATTTTTTATACGATTAAGAAGAATAAGTCAAATCAGGAGCCTTAACGGTTAGGATAAAGATTTTTATCAAAAAAAAAAAAAAATAGGATACCTGTGTTTTACCCAAATTCTAATTATCCTTCAGCATGATTTAAGGAAGCGAATTAAAGTAGACTCTTCGAAACAAAACAGTTATTAAAATGGAACCTGAATGGGGCGATTCTTAGCTTCAAAAATCTGATGATCAACAATTATTACATAAGAAACAGTAGTATCAGTGCTTTGAGAAAAGCTCGAAAGATTTTAAGAATAAAATGCAATCGCTGATGGACAAGAATTTATTAATGAAAGACGAAAGAAACTTCATTATATGTGTAAAAAGGTTATACTTTCTACCCTCTCTTGCTAAACAGTTTGCTTTGTACTTTGTATGGTAACCGTGCAATTTCACAATCATGGATGACTTGACGAAGTCGATATTCAACTACTGACCATGATAGAGGCTTACAGATTCTAGCATACGATGGAAGGGTTTCAGTTTTGTAATATAGCTGATATGGAAGAAAAGAAGTTCACGGGAGCCTTTCCACAATGTATATAATTATATTGTATAATATATATGTATATATATATAAAATATAACTGCGTTAAAGGTTTCCTAACAGCAGAAAGAGACTGAGAAAAAGGACTTCAGAACATGAAGTACTACGACTTTGATGGAGGAAGTTTGAGGTTCTGGTAGGGGCTTGAGCAAAAGAGTGGGAGAAAAGATGTCTGTAGATCGATTGTTCAGTTTGTTAACTTAAAAAATTGGTTCGGAAAGCGGGTGTGTGCTACTGGAATCCTCCTACCTATGCTGAAGGCTGGCGATGACTTCGATCTAGCTTAACTTATATTTTAAAAATTTCAACCTACATCTAGTTTTAAGAGCAGATTTGGAAAAGCAAAACTCAAAAGTTCAATTAAGGGGTTAGGGGTAGTCAGAGGCACGAAAAAATGAGAATTTTCAGTATTTTTTTTTTGCTATTAAATAATTTTATTTTACAAAAGTAGTGATATGGTATTATTAAACAATGTTTTGACTTGAAGTCACGAAAATTTCGAAAAAAAAAAAATTTTTTCCGAAGTTACAGCTGTCTGTGTTAACCCAGTTCCAAAAAAAGGTCCTTGCGGTGACAATCATAAGTCCTTGGAGATTCATCTGAAATCAATCGGATAAAAAAAAATAGTTTTATAAATAAATAATCCTGGGCCTGATCGAAGGATTTTTTTTTTTTCAAAAATTAACAAAATGGCGGCCTCAGGAAATTTTTTTCTAGATTTTTGGGAAAAAATCAACAGTTAATTGGTCTTAAAAAATCGAAATTTTTCACAAAATAAAAATCCTTCAATCAGGCCCGAGTTTATTATGTATTCTACAAGCTGTATAAATTTCATTAAAATCAACTGAGCGGTTTTCGAGTTACAGTTGTCACCAGTTCAAAAAACATAGTTTTGAGAAAAACGCGTTTAAAGTTTCACACAGCGCTTTGAAAGGCCCGAGCTCTCTTTGTTATTTGTCGAATAACTTAAAAACGAATTATCGGATTAACTTGAAATTTTCAGAGATTATTTTTAAGATATTATACTTAACGAAAATGCAAAAAAAAAAAATTTTTTTTTGAAAATCCTGACTACCCCTAACCCCTTAACGATTGTTTTGACGAAGAAATATCTATTTTAAAAGCTAAAGACTGGCACCAAAAAATAATTGGCGAATTACAGTTGAGCTTTTTCGTATTTTTGTTGCGTGTCATCATACGAGTTTTCGGCTGAGCTCCTCCTCCAATTTGTGGTTTTATGCGCCTTGATGTTTTTTCCAACAAATGGAAAGCCGCCTCCGATCGGCTGATGGTTTTTATGAGGAGCCTTTATTTTGTGTCAGAAATACACTGGGAAAGGATAGCACTCCCTGCCGAGGGGCGACCGTATTTAGAAAAATTAACTTAATTTTTATTTAAACTATTGTAATTATCTTTTTTGACTTTTGAATGTTAGTCGTACCATGATTTGAACCCGAGCCTTCCGAATGTCAGTACGCAATGCTAACCATCGCGGCCGCCACCTACTCATACCTTAATTGTTACTAATTGAGGACTGATTCATTTCCACTACTTCAATCTAACTGACTTCTGGTTTGTCCATCTTTTACTACACGATCAACCTCTTGAGTTGTCACTGGCTACTGCGGCGAAGATTATTATACTAGTGTACTCGAATATACATATATATGTATGTATATTTAGCTGCAGTATTTGGCGCCCATGAACAGCTGTTAAAAAACCCCATCGCAGTAATTGTCCGTATCAACTGCCTGCCGACTTGCTGATAATATGAAATGACGTCTGTGACACAAACTGTGAAGCTCATTGCAGTACTTTGTTTGAAAATATGCCCATATAAATATAAGTATGTACATATGTACATAGCTGGGTGAAGTTGCAAAAACTGTTCCCTATCCTCTAATATCAATATATATATAATATAATGTTGAAAAGAAAATATTACAATGTTGCATTGAATATATTGGATGGGAGAACTTACTATTGTTGTTGTTGCTTCTCTTTTATAATTCAAAAATATCTCCTGCTGTTTGGTTCGTCGCAAGCTGAAATGGGTTGACAGCTTGATTTGTTGGCAGCGAAAAACTCCATTGTCTGTCTGCGCGCACATACAGAGATGATTGATGGTATGCCATTGTCTGGTGACATTTTAAGTTTATTGCCATAGAAATTAGCGATTTTCTAATTTACTGTAAACGAGGTGAGGGAAGAAAATTAAAAGGAGAAAATTATAATGAAGAAAGTGAAAAAAAACTTCATGACAAATTAATTAGGATCGGAGGTGTGTGATTGGTGAACGTTCTGAATGACTTTCTACTAAAAAAAGAAGCCAATTGTATTCAGCTGAAAAATACTTAACGGTGAAGACATATTATATTTTAAACATTAACTTTAATAGCACATGTGCGACATTTTATTAAGTTTATAATATTTTGTAGATATATATACCCTTTTCTCTCCAAAGATTGAGTTAAGTAATAGTAATTTCTGATTTAGACTACTACTAAATCATACGCGCTTTAAATGAGTCAGTTGACATATTTTATAAATTAATTGAGTTGTACTTTATCTAGAGTTATGTTGCCTAACACGCTGCTGCTGAGGCTTGGTAACCCTTTAAATTTTGGAAATATGAGCTTATCTTATTCTCTTGCCTATTGCCTTCAAATGAGGTGAAATCTATGTTATCACACTTGGCAACAAGATTTGACCGGATCATGGTTTCTCCTAATGCTAGCATTTTAACTTGCTACTCGTACACGAGAGGACTGTCGAAGTTGATTGAAGGAAATCGACTCTGTAGCCTGATGTCAATAGAGACTCTCTGCAAAATTCTCAAATTTTCCTTAGATTATTTAAAAATGATTAATGAGAGGTGAGCGTGTGGTCAGGAGTAACTGTTAAATACTCTGTACGACCTCATCTAAATTCGGTACAGGGCTTGGGATCAGAATTTATTTTGGCGTAACTCCCAAAAAAATAAGCAATTTGTTTTATTAACTAGAAAGTAGAAAATCTCGAAAGGAAATTTTTCTCATATGCGAAATATTTGGTTACAATTTGGATATGAAGAGATTTCCGAGATTTACTGGTTCAAGATTGGTTGGTATGTCATGTTGGTATGTCATGCAAGCTCCTATCTAATCGAAATCAAAACTCCCACTTAAGTTTGTAATTCTTACTGAGCGTTAACTGAACGGCATTCATGCAGTTAGGCTTAGAATCTTGCCCACTATTTAAGTCTCTTTGAGGGA
>JAWMAG010000006.1:26465000-26650000 GCA_037013455.1 Ceratitis rosa
ATTATAAAATAAGATAAAATAAAATAAATAAAACAAAATAAAATAAAAAAATGAAAATGAAATAAAATGGAATAAAATAAAATAAATTAATGATAAATAAAATTAAATAAAATAAACAAAATGAAATAAAAAATTGAAAATAAAATAAAAGTTATATAAAATAAAATTAACGGCAGGGCTCGCCTAACCACTTGGCAAGCGTGTTGAAACTAACTCAGCAAATTTTTCAATTTCCATTTTTTAAAGTTATCTATTATTTTTAAATTTTTTTCCCGTAATTTTCACAGTAGCAGAGCGCTGTTTTACATTTATTGGCTGTTGCTTACGATTTTATTAGGTTTTGTTTGTCTTGTTCATTCCTTTGGCTAGCAGATTACGAATATTTTCCATACACATTATAGTTAGAATACAATATATTAAGTATGTATATATAATCTGTATGTATTTACATCCGCTTGTACGTACAACAATAACCATCGACAAGAAATAATCCATAACAGCAAAAATATAGCTATTTAAACGCAATAATCCCGCAGGACAAATTTTGTAAGTCGGAAAACACTTCCAAATTGAAATGCAGCTTTGACAAAAGCCCAAATGAACGGCAGAACACTCGAAGATGCTAAAAACAATATATTTATATAGACAAAGTACTTACATACAGTAACGAATTACTTACATAAATAACGACAAACCCAATAATCCCAGTTAAAAAGGAAATTTATGCAAATTTTCGTTTTTCGCTGCGCCGCCTCCCATTTGAAGATGCTAGTGATGGTTTTGCATGTAAAATGTATGTAGATTTATGTGAGTTTGTAAATGACTTGTTTTCTAAAATAAGAGTAAACGGCAATTGTCTGATTTAAATTTGATAGATTAAACATTTATTTAATGTTTTTTTTTTGTTTAACAGAAATGCCGGCTTAGTTTGAGCAAAATGCAGAAGTAGTATGAAAAAAGCCCACAAAGATAGCAAGTGCGAATGAAGAGCAAAAAACACTTTGGCATTTGCGCTTGTTTGCTCTGCATGTATAATTTCTTGAGCTTAATTAAGAGTTTTAGAGATTTTTGTATATGTTGCGCAAACAAAAACTCGCACTCATACACATACATATACAAACACTCACTTAAATGCCCGAGGACTGCACACAAAGCATAAAACAGAGTGTTCTGCGTGTGTCTATTTAGTGCAATAACAAAGTAAGTGGAATATTTTAGTATGGAAAAATAGCAATGTTTACATTTCATTTTTCTGCACCGCAAGTTATTCATTCAGCCATCTCTCCACCCAACCAACCATTCGTTCGTGGATTTTTGCTTGCCACCGAAACGTGGACTTTACATGAATAAAACCCAACGCTCAATTGCAAAACACGCGTATGTACTTTGGAATGAAAAAAATAGCAACAACAACAAACAGCAATATAATGGGAAAAAATTGTGCGGAGAAAAAGTAGAAACTGTGAGTGGTAAAAAGTGGAACAACATTACTACTCGGCAAATATGCGAATTTTATGATTAATTTTTCATGCGCGCACGCGTAGCCACGCAGCGTAAAATGTAAATGTAGATGTGCATGCATAAACCAAAGCAACTACGGAAACGCACGCAACTGCACACACCCGCATCCATAACCGGCTACACCATTGGTTTAAGCGCATCTGCACATAACAAGATTTATTTACATATTCACACACACACGTACAAATGGATGGCAGGATGAACGCCTGCTTGCAAGTAGTGCGCAAGTGTGCCGCAAGGACAACGCTAACGGTAAGTTGGCTATGTGAATATACGTTTATTTAAAAGTATTTCTTTTTTTTTTTTGTATATTCATCGTCATGCAAGCACACAGTTGAACGTGAGTTAGCGTGCCGAGGTGGCTTGGCGCTGGCGTACGCGTTAAATGTCAGTGAAACTTTTTTAATTTTCCAAACTTTTCGTGGAACTCAAAAAAAGTGGTAAACAGGAAAGTGCAGTGTATGTTCTTTGTAACAGAAAAAAATTAACAAGAAAAAAGGGGGTAAGGGGAAAATAGGAAAAATTTTGTTCCCTGGCAATTTTGAGTATGTATTAACTTGCTTAAATTGACGTTTCCTTTAAGCTAACCATAATTTTTTTATTTATGATATTAAATAATATTTAAAGGGGTTTCCACTAATAATATTAATTATAAATATCCTGCCATTCTGGTAGATGCCACTTAAGAAGCTGTAATGATGAAAATCTCGAAGAGACTACCAAGTTTTTAAGGGAAAAGTTTTCGGACCGTGATATTTCTGGAAGAGGTGGTCGCAATTGGTGTGATTTAACACCTTGCGAGTTCTTCCTGTGAAGTCAAGTAAAAGATAAGGTCTACGCCAACAAGCCAACGTCATTTCGAGACCTCAAAGGAGGAACTCGTGTAGCTATTGGGGGCATTGAGCAGCCACGATTGCGATTTTTTGATGAAAAATTTCATAAAAATGTTATGGTCCCGAAAGTGCAAAGAGTAAAAAAGTAATGCCTGGAGAAAGCGAACCTGATTCCCCAATTGACGAATATGAAACAAATGTTTCGATGTCCGACTATGAAGAAGTTCGAATAGCAATCGCCCGCTTGAAGAATAACAAAGCTGCGAGGGCCCAAGGATTACCGGCCAAGCTATTCAAATACGGCGTTGAAGAGCTGATAAGGGGCATGCACCAACTTCTTTGCAAAATATGGTCGAATCGAATGAAGGGACAGCGACTACGCCAGCTGGGTCATTTCGTCCAAGTGGATGAAAGTAAGTAAGTTTTATATTCTACATAAGACCGAAAAAGTAGTAAAAGAGTACTCATTTATCTTCGAACAGGATTCAAACAGAAATCATGTATCGAAAACTCAGTTCGGTTCTGAGGTAAGGAGAGGTGCTTAGCCGCCTTAAGTATTCTTGCTGGAGACAAGGGGCCTTGAACAAGACAAAGTTTACACCAGTAAATGGGAGTTAATTAAAGTAAACATAATCGAGCATAAAATTGTTTCAAATTACAATCAAACAAAAAAAGATAAACACGTGAGGAACACTTGGTGCAGGTAAGTCTGAATTTCACTTCTTTGGGTATCCAATCTGTTATTATGTCTATTGGCAGATGTTTGGAGATAACTGTAATTAATACAATATAACCATTAAGTAAGTTATGAGTCTTCTCTATAAAATTTTCTTTCCATTTTTCATATTTTTATTTTATCCCCATATTTCCAACCTTAATTTTTTTCATTTAATGCGATTTACCTACTCCTAACCGTTATAAGTGGGATGGGCGGGAACTTGATCACATTTCTCTCATTTTCATTAGCATTCATCAAAATATTTCAATTCTTAATTGAGTAGCGTGTACAAGAACGAACGAAGGAATGAATGGATAGTCGAAAGACAAATTGATTTTCACGTCATTATATGAAGCTATCCCGGTGTCACCAACATCCAAAGGTTATGAAAAATTAATTTAAATAAAAAAATCAAGTTAAATTTGTCATGAAACTGGTGGTTGATTTCAAAGTTTGAAACTTGGGAACATTCAATCGAAGAATACATTTGTACATTTTTTTCTTGAAATTATACTTAAAAGACAGTGATCTGCTTGGCTTGAAATTCAAAGTTAAAGCGGACCCTTCCGCTAACGTAAACTCTTGGGTTTCTTCAAAAGGAATCGTCTTGATTCTGTTAACAGAGCTCTGTTAAAGATACAGCAAAATATAAGTCAAGGCGTGGAAAACAAAACGTCAAAACTAAACCTTGTATAATTTCTTCACTAATCTATTTTTTTCTACTTACACTGAAAAAATTATATATAGGCAACCTAACAAATTTTCTAAGGCGGTCGACACTCGGCAGGGAATATCCACCCCTCCGAGTGTATTTCGGACATAAAATAAAGACTCCTCGTAAAAAAACCATCAACCGTTCGGAAGCGGTTTAGTATAAACTGGAGGGACCATTTTTTGGAATACCATCAAGGAGCAAAATCACAAATTGGAGGAGGAGTTCGGCCGAAAATCGCTTAAGCGGTTACAAAGCGCCTATTATGCATATACTCGTACATATGTATATATGTCCAATTATATATCGAATGATTTATGTCGTTGCGTACAACCGTACAAACCTATTATTTATACTCTCTGTACGTTGCTTAGCCGAGTATGTAAAAAAAAATTAAGAACCAAGTAATTAAGTTAAATTCAGAGGTTTAGTCTCTCAGTGGATTTCCTTGCTGAAGGTGGTGGCGTATGAGTAACTTTTCTTATTTTCAAATGAATATTTTTGTTTTCGTTATTGAAATTCATAATTGTTATTTATAGATATTTTTGATTCCAAATATTTTTTATGAACCAATAATTAATGGTTTTTCTTGCAACGAATCCACATTGGTTCTGATAATTCTCGCTCATCTATTTATACAATAACATAACTTGTTCTCCCAAAACTCTTTTCATCCTTGAACTATAACCGAAATATGTGTCAGCTTACCTCTCAATACAACAAACAAAAATCTTATATAAATACAATGATAATAAGTATCACACATAAATGGAAAATTAAGAGCTAGCAATTTATTAGCAGTCGAATCACTGCCGAGCTAATAGCCAAAGTCATTTGCGCGTTCGCAGGGTAGCGTCGTCGTAGTCGTCGTCGTCGTCGAAGATGAATAGCGCGGTATATCTCCGTACATAGCGGGATTGCGCGACGTACAACAATGGCCATGCCAATTTGTCACTTTCGAAGCAATGGATGGTAGCCAATAAACACACACGCACATACAAAGATACTAAAACAGTGGGGGAGATAAAATTATAAAACAGCGTTGGCTGATGACGAACGGCGAGTGCAGAATGGCGAATGGCGAATGGCGGATGTTGGTTGGTAGATGGCAACCACCATTGGTGCCAGTTAGTCAGCTGTCAGCGAGGTGACGTAGTTGTTGTCCTTGGCACTAAAAAGAATATGAAAAGACGAAAATTAGTGAAAATATTGAAGAAATGAAACAAAAGTAGTAAATTGCTAGAACAATGTCAAAATATGAAAAAAATAAAATAAAAAAGAAAATATGGAAAGAATAATAAAATTTCTGTGAGGGAATATAAAAAATGCGTGCTAATCTTTACACATTTTACAGTTGATGAAGTACTAAGAGATTTAATATGCGTTTTGTTTCACACAATAACGCCATGCGATGCTCTGTACCACGCTGCTGGGTTTTGTTAAAAAAATGTATATATGTAAATGTTGCTATTATTGCTGATGACACAAAATGATCATGCCAGATTAAAATGAGTTATCTACAATATTTTTTCCAATTATGGTACGGAGAAGGTAATATGAGGCTGTAAGATCAATAAATTTTTGAGTTAATCAATTCATTTTGGTGCTCCAAAAAATTATTAAATTTTTTAATGCACCTCAAGATTACTTGTATTGTAATAATAATTACTTTTGTGTTTGTAATGATGATTGGATTATTTACATTGAAACGATAAAATGTTTTGTGATGATTAAAAATGTTTAAATAGTAAATGGGTCCACCCAATGTTGGCTATGAAAGAGTACGCGGAGTGCGCAGCACCTTCAAGCGCCATAGATGTAAAAGGTTGAGAAATCAATACTAATAACTTTCCTTTTCCTAAGGTTAAAAAAACACTACTTCCAAAAATATTAATTTTTACCGATTTTTGCTGAGATATCGGAAAAGGTTTCAAAAAGTTTCCTTCAGCTTTAATTACATATTACTAAACACTCTGGTTCCTAAACAGTTAGGTTGCAATTTATTACAGCGCAAAAAATGTGAGAAAAATGTTAGGAAGAATCATCGAGCAACTTTCAAAAAGCTACTGAAGTTGTTGGGATATCCACTTGTTGATGCCTTGGCAAGTTAAAACAGAATTAAAAATTTTTGAGTGAATTATTTAACACCTTTATACATCCAGAGGGGCAATAGGCGCCATCCTATTAGAATTAGAAATAAAACAGGCAGCCGATCAAAACTTCTGTGAGAATCCAAAGAGCGTGTTGAAGGAATGCCCATTAGCAGGCGAACTAAACCCAAAAGCTTCAGTAGAGATAAGAGATATCGATTCCTTAACAACCAAATAGGAAATAATTGAATCAATAATGCGAGTCCTCCAATGTCACCAAAATTAATATTTCTACACTCTACAGTATGGATCAAATAAGGCCACACGAAACCTTGGAGAATGCTGGTGCCGATAAGCTAATAAAATAGGCACGCATTAAATTTGGAAGGATCAAGTTCAATGGAAGAAATTTTTTTAGAGACCTACAAGTCGCACATACGAGTATCATACATACCATAGACGACACAATGATGATGCGGTAACAAAACAAATATTGAAAAGCGAAATTGAAAGGACTAACAAACTAAATAAAAAGCTTCAAAAGTCAAGGCTTTGTTCACTTTTTTGACCCATGTACACCCATGCACTTGCCCATGTATCCTCGCTTCAATGCAGATTTTTGGTTAATAACTAAAAACTAAACTTGCTTAAGCTTTTTGTTCCCAGCTGCTTTTTCCAGTTTCCAGGATTGTAGATAGCAAGAAAAATGTACAGCGGCATTTCTGAAACAAAAATCAAACTCTTGAAAAAGGGTCAAGCGCCTACGAAGAAATTCATATCCCAACTTTTTCGAAAAAACATTGAAGCGAGTTTATTATGCCTAAAATAAACTCAGAGATCCGAAGAGTAAACGAAATTAGAAATATAAATATGATTTATTTTATTTAAATTGATTATCAATAATTTTGGATATTGGTGGGGACAGCTCTTGAACCCAATAACCTCAATAGCTCAACGGATCACATCATCACATCACATCATATCACCACATCAATAGATCATCTTATAGCTGCAACAACAATATACTTCAAGCTGTATCAACCTAAGGTATACATGTACATACACGTAATAGGTTATCAACATATAAACACAATCATATACAATAGTAATGCATATATATCATACATATAAGTAGAAGAACATGTAAGTAAAATACGCACACGCGGCAATGGACAAAACTAACTAAAAATGCTGACCATAAAGAGAAGCATCGTGAGTCGACTGAAGTAGCGGCAGGTAGCTTTGGCACAAATATTTGAGGTACTACTCTTTATTTTAGGTATCAGGAAAAGACGAAGAACTAGTCTTTTTACCACATTTACTAAATAACATGCAAGTAGAGGGGGTGAGGTACTACTCCTCCTTTGGGAAGTTAACGGCCGTGTGCTACTCCTTTCAGGTGTTTAGAGGCGATGAAGTTATACTTTTAAAAAATAGATCATAGTTATTCAGAGGCTGCTCTACTCCCTGTCTTGAAAGTTGTGAGGATCTACTTTTCTAAGCACATAGATGAACATGTACGACAATTCAAAACAAGCTCCATTGTATTTATCATTTTTGTAAAGGACTCCGCCATACGGCGAACTAACTAGATCGATAATCGGAAGTACGCACTGCCAACCACTCGGCTATTGAACTTTTCGAACCAAATTTGAAAGAATTTTGAAAGAATAGTGTGAACGAGATAAGCTTTAGGATAAAATTAATCTTTCGACTTTGCAATGTGCTCAGCATGAAATGCTTAAAATATCAAATGGCTGATATTTCAACCGATTTATATGTTTGGTATCGACAAATTGAACCGAAACGTTGGTATATGGTACTATGAAGATTAAACATAAAGAATTATCTGACATAAGTTAAGAGAACTAATTTTATACTTCCTAAGCGAAATCATTTATTTTATGAAATCTATCTAGTTAGCTGACTCGTTTTAATAGAAAAACTCTCAAAAAAAAATGTCAATGCGTAATGAATGTCTGCAACACACAGCGTAGCACGCGCATCTCATTTGGCCGGCAATTAAGCAAAATACTGTGAATCCGAGCGAAATTCTGTGTAAAAATGAAGAGAATCACCTCAGGAGCAAGAACATGATATTCTACTATGCTGCATGAATGGGATAAAAAAAAATTTTAAACAAACACGCATAATGCACATAACCCACAGGGAAAGTTACTAGGTTGTAGTTAGAATCCGGTCAGTACGGAACTTGACACCAACTAGTTCATTTTTCAACCGCAGTAGCCGAGTGGTTAGTAGAACGTCATGAGTTCGAATGCTATCCAATTTAATATTCAAAAAATGATAGAAAAATTATTTTAATTTAATTTTTCAAATTGCTGTTGCCTTGCTGCAGGGTATACCAACCACTTCAAGTATATTTCTGACATGAAATATAAGCTCAGAGACGACTCAGAATATGCTATAGGTCACCTTTTCCAGAGCGCTCAAAAGCGCATGACAAACTGGAGGAGGAGTTCGGCTGAAAATCTATTTAGCGGTTATAAAGCGCCAATTATATGAATGTGGTACATCTCCTTTATATTTTTTTTATAGACAAAATGACGATGTCCTATAAAATGTCAATTATCCGACTTTGAATTAGCTCCTTACTAATGAAATACTAGTTCATTTTCGCATACAGAGTTTTTAGTATGCAAAAAAAGTCATTGGAAACGGTGATGAAAATTCTTACTTTTCCCTTTACTTGTGACTTCCGAACAAATACTGAACTGCTAGTATTTGACTAGTTCTTAACTAGATCTTTACATACTAGTACCGTAAAGTATAGTTACATTGATACACACAACATATGCACTAAGTTAAGGGATGAATAATTCACATAGAAGCAGATATATTACGCAGGCGGCAAAGTATGGCGAGTGTAAATGAAGAGATTATAATTAACACCCATTAAAGTAGCGTCGGCGAATTAAAAAATGGTTGGCTGATGCTATAGTGCATGCGAGTACTTCATATAGTCCTTCCAACACACACACACACACCCCGATGCCAGGGCAACATTGTTGTAATGTGGCGAATGAGATATTTATTATTATGCTTATTTCTCATTTTTTAATTTTTTCTGATGCTGCTTACACTGCCGCTGTTGTTGTGTTGGTTGCGTAATTTATGTTAATTTATATTAAAATTGAAAACAACGCAATGGGAAAGCACAGAAAACAGAGCTAAATGGACGGTAAAAAAGTGTAAATAAAGTAAACAAATAAAAATTGTAAATGTAAATATGTAAGTGCAAAATAAGAAAATGGAAAACGAAAGAAAAAAAAAACAAAAAGTACATAAATGACCAAACAATGAAATACCATTATCAAGAGTTGAATGCAAGCACAGCGGCACAATGGCGGCAGCTAAAATTACACGCAAGTGCGGCTGGTGCGGCTGGTGCGGGGGGTTCGGCAGTGCAGGCGGCAGCTTGAGCAAAATTGAAATGCCTATGCTGTGCTGGTTCACCTCTCCACTGCGTTGATATTCATGCAAATTCCTTACTTTCATTCTTCGCATGCCACAACGACGCCACTCAATGGACGATTTACTCAGTTACGGGTTCAATTCTGTTTGAATTTTTGCAATTGCATTTCGGTTTCTGTTGGTACTTATGGTTTTCTGTTGCGGCTTTTGTGCCCACATTATTTATCTTAAAGTTTTTATGTGTGCCTGTCTCAGCTATTACTTTTTATTATTTATTTTTTTTTGTAATGTACTGTTGTTATGTACTTTTGGCGTGAATGTCTGTAAGTTGGACTTATTTATGCTGTAATTTGGAAGAAAGACTTAATTGAAAATATGTATATGTATTTATAAATTTTTAAAGGGGTTACTAGAAATTATATATTAAACAATTTATTTGTATTCGACTTAAAAGTGCGGCTTAAGGTATCAAGAGTTTTTGTGTTTTCCAGCAGGGCAATTCCTCCTACTACTATTACTCAGTCTAATCTTTACTGTCATAATAATAAATATCTCATTCGCAGCATTACAACAACGTTGCCATGGTATCGGTGTGTGTTTTGCATGGACCATGTGAAGTACTCGCATGTATTGTAGCATCAATTATTCTGTGGATAACCAACTTTTGTTTGAAATTATGCTCGTATATAAAGTATGTCACCCACCGCTTAAAAAAATTGCTACACTGAAACTTTTGGTTGCGACATCACGATTTTTGGGCATGCACGTGTCACATCTATACTAACTTACTTTATTGGCGTAGACACCGCTTACGCGATCGTAGCCGAATTTATAACATCGCGCCATTCATTCCTTTTTCTCGCTGCTTGGCGCCAATTGGAGATACCAAGTAGAAGCAGGTCCCTCTCTACCTGGTCTTTCCAACGGAGTGGAGGTCTTCCTCTTCCTCTGCTTTCCCCGGCGGGTACTGCATCAAAAACATTCAGAGCAGGAGTACTCTTATCCATCCGGACCATGACCTAGCTAGCGTAGCCGCTGCTTCTGCTATCGCCGACTATTCAGATGCTGTCATCATCCATGCTGCCGCTTCACATAGCAGGACGGGAACGATGAGGATCTTATAGAGTTTGGTTTTCATTCGTCGTGAGAGGACTTTACTTTCCAATTGCCTACTGAGTTCAAAGTCGCACCTGTTGGCTAGAGTAATTCTGCTTTGGTTTTTCACGTATAGCAGGTTCCTTTATTAGAAAGGTGCCATAGCCCAAGATGACATCATCATCGTCCCAGAAGTACGCTGGACGGGACAAGGACGTAGGAAGAATATTGTAAATTCGATGTTTGTATTTCTGATGGTGCAGAATCTTCTTTAAAATATTATTGACTTGTGTCTTCTCCTCTACTGCAGATTAAGATGATGCGAATAAAGGTGTTTTGTTTGAGTCATTCTTGCCACAATGTATAAAAACTACCTGGTGCTTTTAACGTCTGGTTGAACGAAGAAGGTATATTTGGCGCAAGAGTGAGAAAATTGATCAACAATAGACTTTAATGACTGAAGCTGATCGGTGGCTTCGCTGAGACGCGATATATGTTTGTCTCCATCACAAAATCTTGGAAATAGAAAATTCGCCGAGCTGCGTATTTGTCACCGGTTCGAAAATCTCACAATCAAATCAATCATGTTGTAGATAACTATTTCGTCGTAGCAAAGAACGTCCGTAAATTCATCCAGAGAGGATTCCAAGTCGACAAGCTGCATTCGCGGCTTACAGGCAACAGATTTTTTATTCAACTCTACCTCTGTTTGCTGAGGCTTTCTATCAACAACTTGGTATAAGAGAAGAATGGGTCGGCATTTTAAGCCCTCTATATAGAGCCACCAACGAAATCATTGGTTTAGAACAACGGCGAAACAGAAGGCAGTACGATAAAAAAGTCGCACTACAATCGAGAGAAAAAACTGATTTTCTCTTGACTTTGCGATCAACAAGAAACTGACTCCCAAAAGTAAAGCTCGAAATTTCTATGAAATTGTTGCGAAAAGGTCCCAATTTCGATGTTTACTTAGTTACTCTCTGAGATGTAAATTGGCGAAGGGCATAAAATGACATTCTATGCAATAAAAACTTTCTGGTTCCACAAAAGAAACTTGTAAGACATTTCTTTTACCCTTGCTCAAATAGCATGTACGGTGTGTCCCAAAAATAACTGAACTTTATATTTAAATCATACAACATACAGCGCCATGTATTGAAAATTTTCAACATTAAAAAGATACATTCATCCTGTTTCAAAAGCACCTGACTTCATGTAAGTCGGATGACAGAGGTAAAAGTGACAGCCATTTCAATAAAACCAAAAGTGTGCTAATGGTTCAAAAAAAAAAAAAGAGCAAATATAAAATTTTGTGTCAAACTTGAAAAAAAATTGAAATTGACGTTTAAAAAATTAAAAAAATAATTGAAAAAAATGAAGCAGCCGTAACCAAGGTACTGAAGAACATTTCTATAAATGACATAAAAAAATCTATGCATGTGCTGGTTGATCGTTCCAAACGTTGTGTTGAGTCAAATGGAACCTATTTTGAATAAATAATAACTTTCAAAGATAATATAATGTGTATTTTACTATTTTATGTTCAAAAAGTTCGGTTATTTTTGGGATACACGGTAGCTTTGAGGTTAAAGCAATCTTTAAATATTGTCTGCAACTCAACCAAAGAAAGAAGTATTTGTCATCTTCATTCCTAAATTTCCCTTATCATCCCTTAACTAGTTTTTTTTACAGTAAAAGGCCTCTTATTAACAAGGAATTTCTCTTCATTGTTTTTCATGATGCAGCTGAGGGCCTGGAAATCAAAAATACGAGAAGACCTACCACCGGATCATAGCAATGTTCTTCAGAGAGAAATGTTTGAGAGGTATAAAAGTAAGTTAAAGTCAAGACTTTAAAGAAAGGAAATATCTTCATGTTAAGAAGTTGTCAGGTAGTAAGAAACGTATGATAAACTTCAAAATTATGCTGGACTATCTCTGAAGAAGATCACCACCATCACAATAATATCAAATCTCGCAATAAGTTCTTGGTCTCAAGGAAAGGAAAATATAAAAGGAGCGACTGTGTCATATGATTAACTCGGAAGAAAGCTGCCGTGGTATCCGCTACAAGGAGCAAATAAATAAAACACAAAAGATATATTTAGAATTTTTTAGAAAACCAACTTACCACGATGGTGATTCTGCAAATTTCGATACAAAAGTCAACAAAGAAGTGTGTAAGAAGCAAACAGGAAAAAACAAAATCTTGGAAAAGACCAGTGAAGAGAGTATCGAAACACACCACTTCGCAGCAGTATTCGACAGTATGAAAAGGAGCTGCTTCTACGCCGCTATGTTTGAATTCGGTCCCCCTCAAAACTTATATGGCAGTGCAAAATGACGTTAAGCAACACTAAAGCTCCGTCGGGATCGGGAAGGAGCTCTCCCGCCATTTTATATTAAACAAAGTTTCAGACAGGGTGAACAACGAAAATTTTATTAAAGCGACTATAATCGCATAAGCAGTGTCTACGCCAGTAAGTAAGAGGAAGAATCCAGGCAGTCTTTAGAAGTGTTTTGCTATCAAAATCTGTTGATTAGGAAATTGTGGCAACACAACAGGTACTAAGAGAAATCGATCGCTGAATAATATATATTTAGAAATATTTTACTTAATATTAAAGATTTTATGAAAAAACAATTTTTATTATCATTATTTTTCCTAATGTGGATTTATCTCTCTCTCTCACACACCCATATGAGTAATGAAAATTTATTGTTTAAGCAAATGGCATTTCCCCAAATAACGTGCTACAAAATGTATCTTCTTTATCAATTCATACACAAATTCATTAATAAACAATGAAAATGATCGCAAAGTGATAGTTGCAATGGGTATTTGTACAATGCAATTATGCCGAAATTTATATTCATTAATGAATTCATTTACATACATATAAATATATATATATACATACATATGTGCACGTATGTATGTATGTATGTGAAATATATTTGGTGTACTGCCGGCGACAAGCGACTTGTATGTGCAATGCAATTGCCAAATGACAACTGCAATCGAGGCGCCCGAGGAACTAAACGACATACCACATACACGTATGCCGAAATGCCTAACGCAAAGCAACAACAAACAACAAACCATACAACAACAAAAGCACGAGAGCAGAGTAATGAATTTGAATGTTGAAAGCAACTAAGTGAGCATACATGTACAAACATACGTACTGCATGTGTGGAAGTGTTGGTGTATATGTGAGCAATGCTTTATATGTGTTTGACTGGAATCCCCTTAGCTCATGCTTATTTAATAACATTTGGTAATTTAATAGCTCATAACATAATAAGCCGAGCACAGAGATCGCCCAAAGCGATCAACCAAAGAGCAGACGACCAATAATTGTACATGTGCGTGTATATAGTATGTGCTTTCGCACAAATGTCACAAACTTCACAATGGAAATCAACTTAGTGGTAATAGAAATAGGAATTCACAATTCATTGTGTTTGAGTGTTGGAGAGTAGCGCAGGTTAAAATGTGTGAAAGACGAGGAGCAGTGGTTGGCAATGTTTGCCAGCGGCAGAATTCCACCAAAATGAATGCCAGTTTATGACAATGATGTGTAAAGGCGCATACACATAGAGGCTAACGTATGGGGTAAACAGTCATTTGACATGCTTTATGAAAATATATTTTGCCTTTAACGACAAACATATACATATATGTGAGTACACGAAGGCTAATTGACATCTTTTACACTTGGACTTACAGCTACATCTATATATGGTAGAGTCCAACACATACAACAGCTTAAGCCAGCTCACAATTTACAAAGTCGTATATATGTCGATGGGGAGCTTGTACAACAGCGATTTTTTGGACAAATTTTTATTTTAGCGACGCGCATTTCCTACGTAACTAAGCAAACTTGTCGCATTTGCTGCTCCGAGAAGCCTTATGTAGTTGAAGACAGGCCATTACAGCTATAAAAACTTAATGTCTGATGCGCTCCTTGGACCAGAGGTGTAATTGGACTTTACTTCTTTGAAAAAATCAACGGCAAGACTGTCACTGTAAAATTGGGAGCATAATGGTCGTATGATAACCGACTTTTTTTAGAGCACGACTTGGACAATGTGTGGTTTCAACAAGATGGCGCCAAATGCCGCACTTTGGACTTTTTTCAACTTTTGAGCACTTGGAAACCAACATTCGTTATGACTGAGCTATCGCCGATATGTGGCAAAAGTGGTCGAAAATGGCCTCAAATGGTTCGAGGCTTGCAAAAATTTGCAAGGCGGACATTTGAATGATTTACTGTATCACATATAATGCCAAAGTCAAAATTTTATTATGAAAAATATTTTAATGAAAAGGTTATTTTAAATGCATTTCATTTGGGTTAATTTACGAAACCTCAAAATAGATAACCCTGTATATTTCAAATGTATATTTTTCGTTGGATTGATCAGATTCAAAGCCCATCTTTTATGAAAAAATTGTAATTTTGAAAATGCTAAGAGAAATTAAATTTTTTTGAATGAAAAAGAATAAATAATTGTATTTAAGATTCTATATTTTTTAATATTAGCCAACTACGTATTTTCTTTCTTCCAACCAGAGTATGCTTCCAATTTGCACGTTCTGCGGTTGTTTTCAGCGTTACGAGAACAAACGAAGGTAGAAGGATGCCGTTCCTCAATTTCCGTATAAGTTATTGATTTTAGAAAACGAGTATGCAAGTCGAGTAGAAACCCGACTGACTGTCTGCTATTATAGGAAAATTTTCTTGCCGAGCTTTTCTTGGGTTTGTTGCACAGAGGCGTGTGCGTATCTTCGCTATAAAAAGATAGTATTCTTGCAGTCAATGTTGATGAACAGCGGAGACGTGTGAAAGCAGAAGGTCTTTCCCAACGATGCCCGTAAGGGAATATTTCATTGTTGTTCTGAAGATACCCACTTTGCCCATTCGGACACTAAAGTCGCCGAGCACGATTTTCATGGCACTCACCTTTGGTGTAGAGACGTAGCAATTCCACTTCGGCCAACCCTTAAACCGAATATGTCGGAGTGGAACCATTGAAGTTTTCCTGTTATAGTCGTGATCCAATGCTCCACACGGAGTGCTCACATTTCCAGTAATAAATAGAATACGCCATTACAAATTAAACTCGGCACAAAACTGATAAAAATTTCACAAGTTCAAGCTTTGTTCCATAACTCTAAACCCAACTTTCACCTTTTACCATACGGAAGTCAGTACATCTTTAATTCTCAAATGTCAGCGTGAGTTGGGGTAAAGGTGAGGTGTAATCTATGTCACAATTTAAATTTTGGGATGTATGAGTTTATGTAGGTAAATAAATAAATACATACATACAAATATGTTTGCTCTAAAATGTATTATATTCCCACTAAATTGTGTTAAAATACACACACTTACACAGATATTAAATTTTACTCTCACGCCAATATACTCACACTGTCCTTTCCGATTTCCCTGCAAAAATTTGTGGAGCATATGGTCCCTTATGTTAATCCAAAAACTAATCCTTATCACCAACTATTGGATCAACTTGCGTCTCGCTATCACCCTGTTGTTAGCCGATGATTGCTCGTGTTTTAACGATCACAATAACTGAACGAAGATACATGTGCACAATAAGATTTTTATTCGTATACAGAAAATGTGTGAAAAAGAAATTGAGTCAGTTTCATGCAAGGAGGGATTATATGTTCCAGCCCTAGGACATCGCAATGTAAATGGGACCATATTTTTTGTGTGGATTGTGGTTTATTTTGGATTACTCCTTTGTCCCCGTGGAGTATATATTTCACGCGTAAATCGAGTAGTCGCGGTGTTTGCAGGACTGCTGCCGTTATACGTGTAGATAAGCATGTGTACATATGTCAATATAGGTATATTCGTATGTAATGGTGCTCTCATAGTTGTCGTGACAGAATACATGTTTGTATGCTTGTTGTTATCGCTTTACAGCGGCCTTTCTCGTCTAATGTTTGACAATTAGATTATAGAATAACAAAGATTCAAATCGTGTTTACATGTTAAACTCGGAGACTTAATTAACTTTTGGTACTTGCATCTAACAGCATGCCGTAAAGTACAATACATATGTACGTACATGTATACATATAGGTATACTACATAAGCCTGTAATACACTGCTCGTGTTTCTATGTGCTGTTCATATGTACATACATATGTACTCGTATGTACGTACATATATTCTAACTGTGAAACTTGCTTTTAAGGTGTAATCAGTAAAATTACTGTTCATTTACCTGCCCAGTGTGCAAAAGTGTGGCGTGTCCGTGAAGGCTTTGCTATTTTAAAATTTTTGAAGGGTTTAAAGAGGGGAGCGCGTTCTAAATAACATTCTGAAAATTAATTTTCTTGAAGCTCTGGTCCCTCGGTTGGGTATGTCCACCACACCGAGTTTATTTCTAGCATGGAATAAAAGCTCCTAATAAAAATCTATCGACCATTCGGAGGCAGCTTAGAATAAACGGACCTACTGTTACATTTGATGGAAAAATATCAAGACGGACACTACAAATTGGAAGTTGAGCTAAACCGAAAGCTGCCTAATCGGTAACGCCTATAGTCTTTCGATGTCGAGTTCTCTCGGAGAGTGGTACATAATATTCGAATTCTCTTCTTGATATTAAGATAGAGAAAGTCACGCGAAAAGAGTCATCCTGTCTAAAACCGCCTTAGTTTTAAAACGAAGATGTCTCTCCCAATTCTGAAAGACCTTTTGCTATTACTTAGCGTTAGTTTACGCAGCTAAACGAGTTTTGCGGGTAAATCAAATTCAGATTTAGTGTCGTAGAGATAGCACCTTTTTCCTTTTTGTTGTAATAGGTTGTACTCTTATTTCTGGGTTTTTAGTTTCATTCCTAAAGCTGTACTCAATTTCTATTACCATGCCATAATCTTGTATCCCGGAGCCGGAGTTTCTCTTCTACCACTAATCAGACACCAATATGGCCGCTGTAGTAAATGTCACAAGAACCTACTCGTTTTCGGCTTTGTCCCGTCCGCACTTCTTGGATGGCGGTGAAGTCAGCCGTTAATCTTGTTAGGACATAAGCCAATTGGGTAGCGATATTTATCCAAATAAGCGACCGTACATTCCAGGTGCATGCCCTCAAATCTTGATCCTTAATTTCCCACATCCGAGGCGTTGTTAATTTTTTCAGTGCATTTGGTTTCTATGTGGCGTGTTCCAATTCAAGTGCACAACCTCGCTAGCAAGTAAGTTTAAATTTTTTACAAATTTATATATCGAACCGCTTGCTTCAAAACCGACCTCCGCTAGCAGGTGCATCTCTGTTGAACAGACGTTGCAATTAGACTTCAGTGAACCCGTAAACCGAACAAATCAGAGTGGCTACAATGAAGCTTCCTCTCTCTTATCCGTGATCAAAGACATGGGTTGGTTGCCACATCTTGCACAGGGATTGCTCGCGTTCCCAGGGCGTGCGACGTGGACGCAAGAGTAGGAATTGAGTATAGCTCCGCGACTGTAATTGTATACCCAGAAGCTTGATTACACCCCAATGTGCAATTAAAGCCATATTTGCTAGAGACGATCAAATTAAATGAAAACAAGTGAAGTGTTCCACCCGATCTTGGTCATCATATATGTTAATTACTTTTGTTATTACCTCTGATCTTAACGACATACGTATCTTAACTACTTCATATTTCAAGGTAAGCAGTAATTTTATTAACTCATAATGTTGAGGGTCTCCAATTCAAGTCGGATGCAGTTGTTTTAAAACTTTTGGCTCAAATATAATTCCTTTTCCAACCCGAGCCATAATTAGCCAGCCAGCGACATATTCAGTATCCCTTTTCCAACTAAGTTGATGTAAAAAGTCAAATGTAATCATTGCGGCCTCGTACCTTGCCTTTTAGTGATCAATATTAAAATGTCTTTTTAAGTTCTTGTTACATGCTCTCTTCTGGCATTTTTGCTTTCAAACAAGTATTCAAAATGACTTTTCCTCCTATCGAATGTTTAATAATTACCCAGTAAGCATACGATGTGCTAGTTATAATAAGAAAGCTAAGAAGAGTTTTATCCCATGAAAAAGCTCTAAGAATAATAAAAAAAGTTTTAATATTTATGTAAAAATTCACTATCAACACTTAGTTTCAGATCCATATACACATTGAATAATTTTACCCCAAAAATCTTACTCAAAGCTCTGAAGGTTTAAGAAAAACATTGAAACATTGATTTCAACAAACTAAAATCAAGAGAAATATTCCAAAGATACTCACTTCGACAGAAAATATGGTTTTCTAAATTTATAATAAAATATAAATTGATAAGCAATTCATTAGAACACTTTGTAAAAACAACAACCAGCAAGATTCAACTCTTGCATTTAGCATAACTTAGCTATTCATATTTTGTTCGACTTCACCTTGAAGCTAAAAATTAGGAAAATAAAATTATACACGTTGATTTGCAAATGAGAATTTAATTAATAAAAACCCGTTCAAAGGATAATTTAAATAAGATTTTCGTTTACATTGTTTAATTGTGTCAAAATAGCCGCGAGCGTTCACAGGACTTTTTCCAATAAATTGAGTAACAACAACAACAGCAATACCAAAGAGAGCAAAATTATGTCTTTTTCTCTTTTTAGCATATTGAATAACTTAAAGTGATATTAAATTAACTTTTATAAGAGACCATATGAAATTGAGCCACTTAAAATTAGTTGTGTATGCAACACTTACATTTGTATTATATGTTAACACAAGTATGTACATACATACATATTTACATATATAAAAGTGTTGCGGCGATAATGAAAATGTGCTTGACATTATAAAGTCTCTTAGTATTGGTGGTGTTTATGGTAGACACACACCAAGGACTTACATACATACGTATATTAGTACATATAATACTATTTATATTTGAATATATATTTAAATATCGTCAAACGTGAATAAGAGAGAACTGGATAAGCGAAGTTAGAATAATTCTCAGGCTTCGATCTCTGACTTTTGTGTGGTAGATGACACACAAAAATTTAAATGAGTCGCTTCAAAATGACAATTACAACTTAGCAACATTTTGAATGCGTATAAAACCTTTAATATTAGTTAATTTTTATTAAAGGCTTGGATACAAATGATTAAATTTAATCAAGATTTAATTAGGATTTTGATATGGTCGTGTCAATTTATCCAATAGCGAAACATAAACCCTTGATTTTCATTGAAATGATAGTGACAAATCTCTTCATCAATGTTGCTATTTCGGAACTGACAACTTTGTCGAAATGTTTGACATTTTTGATGTTATACGTACACATAACTTTTTGACATTTGATTTTTATATCTTTTGACGAGTTAATTCACTCAGCAACAGAGCATCGATGAACTGAATAACATTTTTGGCGATGAAGCTCCATCAAGGACCGGTCTTTATCGATGGTATTGTGAACTTTTGTACGACAATGAAATGAATAGTTTCGAAATTGTGTCTGATTCATAGAAAAAATGTAAGTTCCGGCGCTAATAAGCTCAAGTTCAATATTTTTGAAGACACATTTAAGTCGATATTCTATTTTTTCTTAGAAGCTATAGTTGCTATGTAGAACATATTCGGAACTCAGCTCAATAGCTTCACAAGGTCGCTCCTCAAAGTATTTTCGGAAAATGTGAATACGATTACCTCGAAGCATACGAGGTGTGACAATTAAGTAATAAGACTGATTATCTTGCCGCGATTGTGGTAACTCTGCTACCTTGAAATTCCCTCTCCCTTCTACCGGCATTCTTCTCCTCTCCATTGATATATTTGCCATCGCTCTAGCTTGTTTAGTTCGCCTGCTGTGTCGTGTTGAGTAAACGTGTGTTCATGGTGCTAGTCACGAAAATGAAAAACGAAATCAAGAGCAACGCGTCGCCATAAAATTTTGCGCCAAATTAGGCGAAACAGCTTCGGAAACCAACGCTAAAATTGTAAAAGTACAAAGATTTTCGTGACTTATCACACATTCGTATGTGTAGTGCTACTGTGCTCATTGTTAAGAGTTAACGCTACAGTAAACGGAAAAAGTGCTATCTTCAAGAAATTTCTTCAGTGGCACCTGGAAGTGTTTGTGGGAATCCATATTGAGAAATTAAGGTTTGCAAAAAAGAGTCCCAGGACTTCTGATAGAGAAAAATTATCCCACACGCTCACTGCATACCTATGTAGCTCTTAACAAAATAAATAGATAATAAATAATATTATAATAATAAATAATATTGCTAAAATTTGCTTCCGTCCATCTTTGTTCGACACGCAATTTTTAAAAGTAAATTACCATTGTGTAGGCTCAAAAAGTCCAACATTGTGGTGATGACAATAATTATCTGTTAAAACACATTTTAAATAAAGATTATATCTCAAGGCTAACCATGAATTCCATTATCCCACTTACTCACCACTAATCTCTCATTACAATATTTGCTACTCAACCATCCTAACAGGACTTCCTTCCTTATTTTAAAAGTAGTGTAAAGTGAAAAAGACTCAAAAAAGTAGAATGACACCGAAAAAAATAACAATTGTAGTAAGACAATTTTTCCGCAACATTTACCACAACTTTTTTTTCCAAATGCACACAAAGTTTACACTTATATAAAAACAAAATCATAGAAAAAAGGAGGAAAAAATATTAAATTGGAGTATAAAAGTTAACGGAGCAACCGAGAACAAACTTTATAAAGGAAGTATCAAATAAAAACACAGGCAGTGAAGGAATATCGAGAACACTCGCTTACTTAAATATATATGTACTCGCAGCGAAAAGAATGAGACAATAACTTCCGCGGAAATGAGACAAAAGCGAAAGGGTGCCACACCGTCACATTCAATTGAAGTCAGCGTGAATTATATGCCATTGATTTAAGTGAGTTACTTAGCGCCACTGGATTTATATGCATTTACACTTAGATGTATGTATGTATGTATATGTTTATAAATATGTACTATATAAAAGTGAAACAATAGAATAACAATAAGAAAGGGTTGACTAAAGTAAATTACACATAAAGCCGCAAAGTGTACTGGTGCGTTTGTTAGTGAAATCGAGTCCTTCGTGCGTTGATGGGTTGCGCTGCGCCCTTAATGAGTTGCGAAGCAGGAAATTTCTGCGCTGTTTAACAGCTTCCAACTGTCCACACTCTTCACTTTTTACAACTCTTCAACGCCAGTGACCTAAATATCTTTACACTCCCTCTCTATTGCGCTTTTGGGTTAGAAAAATTAAACAAAATGTACGAATATTTCGTTGAATAAATGTTTAAATAATTGAAGATGACAGTAATTGGCAGCGCTAATTGACTCACTTAGCTATTTGCGAGTGTGAAATATATTTTTTTTTCAATTTCACTAAAGTAGCCAATAAAAGTTGCTTAATGCGGCTAATTTTCACACGAAAGTACACAATAGAATGGTTAGTGTATCGTGAGGCATGTTTAAAGAGGTATAAGAATTTAAAAAGATTAAATAATTAACTTATTTTTGTAATTGAAACACTAGTTGGTTTTGGGAAAATTTCCTCTCACTATGCTGAATAATAACCACAATAGCCGAGGGGTTAACAATGTGTACTACGCATCGGTAAGACAGGGTTCGAATCCTGGTTTGACCACATTTAAAATAATAGCATATTAGGTTTTATAATTGTGGTCGCCCCTCGGCACGGAATGTCAAGCCCTCCCAAATTTATAAAATGCTTTGTCCTGATTGACTGGCTGATCAAACCGCCTAAACCATTCATCATTGAGAGCTTAACTTTGGAACGTTTGTTCTTCGTAAGACGAAGGCATCCAAAAACAAAAAAAAATTTCGGGAATTGGAACTGTTATATTCGAAGAAATCATATTTATTTTTAAATCGTTTGATTTACCTGAAATTTAGTACCTTGGTAGCTGTGAGCCTAAAGTAATATGTGGAAAATTTTTTTTCTGGGAAGTGGGGCAAGTGGAATCATTTGAAGTTTCGAGCAGGCGTGTAATATCTAGTATGTATGTATATACTAAGTATGTGAAATTATTGCCTAAAAGCAATTTGAAAAAAAAACTCCTGCAGTTAACAACATCCCGAAGGTTCTTCTGTTCGTTGCGTTGAAAGCGTTTCCGAATTATTTCTAAAGTTAAACAGAATATAGTAAACCCGATCAAGGAAGTGTTGGAATACTTATATTATCTGCCAATTGGTGAGTTAATATAATTATTTATAAGATGAGCTGTTGCTCAAAGGTCGAATAGCCATCAACATCAACTTGACAACGCTTAGAGGAAATAAATAATTCGCACACTTTTTTGTTCACAATTTTGCAAAAAAGATTTTGGATTGAAAGCTTATAAAGTCTAATTGGTCTAAGAACTGAAGCTTCAGGACATCCGATCTGACTTGGCTTCGCTCAATGGGCTGAACATCGCTTGGCACAATATGGTAACTTTTTTTCGAAAAATCATATTCAGCTAGTGAATGCTTGGTGCGGCATGTGAACCAGCGGCATTAGTGGTTCATTTATCTTCTAAACCGAGCAGCTGCTACCGTACCTGCCTGAGATCATTCGTTTCCCAAAGGATTTGGATGATATAGACGATATGTGTTTCAACAGGACGGCTAGCCTAACAGTTAATGTTTTAATCAACCTTTCGAAAATCACATAATTAGCCGAAACGGCGATGTCAACTAGCTGCCTCGCAGCTAGGCCTCGACTCTCTTGAACTATTAACGTGGAAAGCCGTTATGGATAAAAGCTAAGCCAACCATCCAGAGAAGGTTCAAGACTTAATAGCCGAAATAAAAGTTGGCATTGTGAACATAGAAGGCAATTGCAAATGTGCGGGAAAATTGGGTCGACATACATGACAGATGCACAACCAGCCGCGGCAGTCATATGAACGATGAATGGCGTTCTATTATTAATCAGTATTTTGAAGTATTTCACTAAAGACAAAATCATTGGAAAATATGTATCTTTATTTTTTTTTAACAATTTTAAAACTCAAATTTTTCGTGGCCTCCTCGCCATAGCGAATTCAAGTTAAATGGGACTGAATTATTGCACCTTAAGCGAGATTTTATAGTCCGTTTGAAACATAGAAGATATCTGACAAAAAAATTATTGTCAGAAACCGCTAAAATGGAGCTAAAAAGGTGGTTTTTGAAGGCTCAAAAATAATAAAATTTCACAATTTTTTTCATACTTACGAGTATATGTAATTAAAAATTATATTCACCAATTTGCCTTTTTCTCTTTTTTTAATTTATTCATTGGATCTTAAGTTCTTGTATCTTTTCTGCAAATGTAGTTCTAGCCTTTGTCTTTAAAATAAGCTCAAACCTCACTTACAGAACTTACTATAATCAATCAACAGTAAAAAAGTGTTTACTGCAGAAAAGTTTGGCTTTCTATCCACCAAGGGCATTGCAATATTGATGTAAAATGCACCACGCCTTCGTATGTTCGTTGCAGAAAAAAAATCTATCCAAAGTGAAAGAAACGTTTTGTATAAAGAATGCTTCGAATATTGCCCAGCAGTAAATAAAAGTTATTAAAAGCAAGGGATGAACGGGAGATATAAACTTCAATCGAATGTGAACTGTTTTTTTTAAACCTAAAATGTTTTATTTGATTGATGATTAAAGCTCCAATTAAAACTATTTCGAAAGAGAAATATATCTATAGGAAATAAATTCAGCAACAGTTTGGATATGATTTTAATCTTATACCCTTGAAAGGTAGGAGCTGAAGAATTTTCTCGTGGAAAGGCATGTCCGAAGTAAGAGGCGACTAAAATCTAAAAGTTCCAGCGATTTTTACCCCGCCAAGGGCTGTCACTCCAACAACACTCACCACGAGATCATGAGTTTCATTTTCAGGCATGAAATAGTCGACTATCATGGTGCGATAACGGCCGCCATTGACGGTTACGTTCTCAGCAGCATCATTTTTGAAGAAATATAATGATTCAACCGACCCACAAACCACACCAACCCTTTGTTTTTTCTTGCTGATATGACAGCTCTCGAATGCGGCAATTTTGGCTCGAAAACGTCGGATCTTCTTGGAACATTTCAAGAGTCCATAGAGTAAGGCGATGATACTTGAAAATGTGGTAGGTCGTTCCATACGTCAGTTCGAGTTGATGCGAACGGCGGTTGCGCAAAATCGACTCTCTACGGCTATTTTTCCTCTACTTGGATCACCCGTTACCACCCATGAAGTAGTTTGTAACGAAGTACAAAACCTTTTTACGGCGAGCTCTAAAATTTTTGAACTTCTCAGGCATATAGGAATTTTACTCTTCTAATTTATTTTTATTGATCTTTTTTATTTTTTATTTTTACCCGGAAACTGCGATAGATTCTCGCCCGTGGTCATTACATGACACCGACAACGATTTATTGATTCCGCACTGGGCATTCATGACTTCCTGGGCTAGCATGCATTCTAAAGTGTAGCAAGTATTTTTTTCGCTTGGCATTTCGTAAATTTGCTATCAAAAGTTGAAAGAAAGCAGCAAGAAGGAACAAAGATGTGTCGCAGAGGTGTGGCAGGTGGACAAGCAACTGTAAGAAACAGCAGCAACAGCAACTGCAGCAGCTAAGTGACAAGTTGCAAGACAAACATTTTCAGGCAACACCCGCTTTCTTGATTATTTTATTTGATTTTCTCTTTTTATGTAAAGAGCGCTCGGAGTGAGAAAGCATGATATAAATATTTATTTTCCTATTTTTAACATTTGAGGTTTGTTTGCTTTAAAACCATATGTTTTTGTTTGAAAATATTTCTGATTTTTATTATTTTTATTTTTACTTTTGTTTTTCTTAAATCTGCTAGTGAACATTTTTAGTGTAAAATGTCGTAAAAGCGTGAGATGTGTATGTATGTATGTATGTATGTATGTATGTATAAAAAAAATATGTTACGATGTGCATAATAATAAGACTCTGTGTGTGTGTGTGAGTGCATATATGTAAGTGAAACATTTCATGTGTCAAATGCACATCAAGCTAAGCTTCAACTTTGCTATTGTAAAATGTGCGTGTGTGGGTGGAAGTGTGATTTTTCTGCTTGTTTAGTTGATATTATTCTTGCACAATTTTCATGCATTCATGTGTGTGTATGTGTTGTTATTGTTGTTTATTTTCATACGTACGTAGTAATGAGCTTTTAATGCTTTATGGCATTGTTGTTTTTGTTTTTATTTTGCTGCAGTCGCTGTTGTTGATGTTATATCAGCTTTAGAGGCTCCATGCCAGAAGCAAACTCTCTGAGTGACATTAAGTAGTTTATTTTGATTTTTCTTTGCATGTTTGCTGACGCATATGGATGGGAAATTTCTAGGGGTGCACATATGTAGGTATGTAATAAATATGTGTTATTGGCGGCCTCGATAGCCGAGTGGTTAGCATTGCATACTTCCATTCCGACGAACATCCAAAAATTAAAGAAAATTAATTTAAATAAAAAAACAAATTAAATATTCTAATTGCAGTCGCCCCTAGGCAGGGAATGTAAAATCCTCTGAATGTATTTCTGAAATGAAATAAAGGGTCCTTATAAAAAACCAACAGCCGTTCGGAGGCGACTTAGTATAAATTGTAGGACCCTCCATTTGTTGGAAAAACATCCAGACGCAAAACCACAAATTGGAGGAGGATTCGATCGGCAATTATATGTATATATTAGAGCTCCAGATACCCGGGTATCGAGAACTGTGAGCAGCTCGATACTCGCTCGATACTCGTTCGTTATTTAACTTCTCAAATGACAATTTCAAATTTTTTTTAAATTTCAATTTTGTTTGTCGAAATTTCTTCAGTATTCCAATGAGTTTTACACTTTGCATAAATAAAATTAAAACTTTAAAAAGCAGTTCCGGAAAGTCAAATTCTTGATTTAAAATGATCGAATTGCTCGAGCTCTAGTATATACCATATACATACCTATATATATTGTTCTTCTTAAAGCTTTATAAATACTTATATATATTTTATTGGTTAATTTTTTTTTTTGAAACATTAATATTTATTTATTGTATCTGCTTCGACTTCGGAAGCCTAACAATAAGTAATAAAATCTTAAACTAAATTAAAACATAAAACCCATTAGTAGGATCCGTGTAAGTTTTGGAAATTTTGGTGTTGGCAATTTTTTAAGCACGCAATAAAGCAAGTCATCGAAATTGTAACAGTGACAATATTTATTACAATATAACATGCACTATTAATATGTTCATATAGTAGAAAATTAATTTTCATTATTTTGTTATGAATATTACAATGCTGCTTTGGACTCGGCAAGTAGACACCATCTACATACAAATATATTATGAACCGATTCTCTTAAAGGGAACTAAAATTAAACAATATAATTTACAACCTTAATTTGGAAACATAAATACATAGTTAAAAGATACATATACACGTAGATACATATGTGTATACTTACCCTGCAGGGAAAAATACTAGTTTTTATCTAGAATCCAACTAGTTTAGACTTTTACACCAACTATTGTAGTTCGTCTTCTATTTATTTTTCATGTAAGCAACAAGTATTTTTGAACACGACGATATCCTTTGAACTGTCAACCAACAGTTCATATATACTAGTTAAAATACTGGTTCGCTCATACCAGTTAAGAACTAGTACATCTCGGTTGAGTCTGTATCGTTCTAGTCAAATATCAGTTCGATTGATCTAGTTTATACTTACACAATTCTACAACTTACCTATATTAAACTAAAAATCAATGACAAACATTATATTTGTATATTGTATATGTACTTATTTATTTAAATGTAAATAAACGGTTCAGCCGATTTTCATGAAATATTTTATGTGTGATCGAGTAGCTTTTAGAATGGGTTCAAAATTTCCTTTCACAGAAAATAACGCACTTTTAGTTCAATTAACTTGAAATTTGATACTCTATTTCTTTTCAGAAAGTGGATCACATATCGATTTATATTTTTAGTGCTAATTAGTGCTGTTCATAACTTTTACAATTAAACGAAGTATAAAATCCCACAATAATATGTGATTGTTATTGCTGTGTTGTTAAGTGGTCGAAGCTTATAATGACTTATGACCTCTTCTCGTTTTTTTTTTTGCAAAACGACAAACTCTTATGAATTTGTCGGCAAAATACTAGATCATATACTAGACTGTTTGGTAGTCCAGATTGCACCGAAAAATACTAGTATAATTCTTATCTATGGCAAGCTGGTATATTTCTTTCATTTTAATACTAGTAGAACTCTGGTTTACAACAAACTACTAGATCTCCTCTTTAAGAAACTAGTATTTAACTAGTATTTTTGATTGCTAGTCTACCTTTTCCCTACAGGGTATATGGTATATGCACCTAGCACATTCCTTATTCCATTACAATTTCACTGAGAATATAATTGTTTTAATGTCAGTTAAATGGATGGACTCAATTCGAATCATTAGCTTGTGCAAGCCGCAGACGTACTAATCATAATGCAAGCAAGCCACTCACAGCCGCATTTGCATACATACGTGTATGTACATACGATCAGACATTTATTCATTGAGTGCGTGGACTTTTGCCATTTTATGCCTTTATGGCAATTACTTTTTGAAATAACTGTTGTATGTACCATATATACATATGTGAGTGAGTAATGGCATTTCTGGCAACAAAAACAATTTGTGTAATTTTCAAATTTATCTATGTATGTACCTATGTACGCGTATGTGCACATAATAATCTACAGAGTACTATTAACAAGAACAATTACAAGTGATTTTGAATTTGGCATTTTGGTCACTGGCTCTTTTGGTTTTTGGTCAGCTCTAAATTTTCTCTAGTCAATTAATACACATTACATATATGCATAAAATGGGAATATGAAAGTCCGCAAGTTAAGAGTTTCAATTAACTATTTTGGTAGGTAAGCGTAATTATTGATTAGTTGGAGCGCTTCAAGCCACTTACTTGTACATACCATATATATTATATGTACATGAATACGAGGAAAATCAATATGTAAGTACTGTACGTAAACATACATACATATGTGTAAGAGAAGAGGGTAAGGTAAGCACGCTATGAATCATGTGTTCAAACAATGGCGAATCACTTTCAATTAGAGCACGTCGATAGAAAGTAAAATTGCAAGCTGCACTACATACGTAATAGGTAGCCGAAGGGCTTAACTGAGGCTTCGTCTGCTAACGTATTACTATTCAAATGTTTTGAGAATCTACTCCCCTTATTATGAATCTGTGGTAACGATTTACCGTCCGAATTTTAAGTACGGATGCTTGTAGGTGCATAGGTATAATCACCCAATAAATCAGTCGTCTGGAATATTTTCTTTTCCTTTATTGGCGTAGTCATCGCTTCCCCCCTTGCGAGTATAGCAGAGTTACTAACAACATAGCAGTCGTTCTTCTTTTCTTCGTTTTGTACCAGTTGGAGATAACAAGTGAAGCCAGGTTTTTTTCAACTGGTTTTCCAACGAAGTGGAGGTATTTTCTGTCCCTTTCTTTCCCTATACTGTGAAAACTGCAGTGTACTCATCCATCGAAATATTATGACCTCTCCAGCCTAACTACAGATTTTAAATTCACCGAACTATGTCACGTGTCAACGTATATCTCGTTCCATTGCCTGCAGTAATCGTCCTTGCCCATACGCAAATCTTTCTCTCGAAAACCTCTAGTACCGACTTCTTATTTATTGTCATTGGGCAGGCCTCCACCCAATGTTTGATTTTAGTTCATGGAGATACCTTTCCACTGCTTGCTAAATTTCAAGTAGCACTTATTGCAAAAAACAGCAATTTTAGAGCCGAAATCGTTGTTGGTGTTAATGCTGATTCCAAGATAAACGAAACTATCCACAACTTCAAAGTTATGACTCTCAACAGTATCAAGTAACGAATGCTATGCTTCTTTGTGTGATGTCACAAGACATTTCGTCTTGTCCTCATTCACCACCAGACCCATTCTCCTCGATACGTATCCAGTCGACAGAAGGTAGAATTAACTGTGTGGTTGTTCGACATTTGCCAGGAGTTTCACACTTTAGTGAATGACTTTCTTCTTCTTTTTCTATACTAGCTTAGACAGCGCTTAAGCGAGTTAACAAGAGCGGGCCATTCATGCCAATTCTATGCTGTTTGGCGCCAATCGGAAATACCAAGTACAGACAGGTCCTTCTTCGCTTGGTCTTTGAAATAGAGTGAAGGGGTTCATCTTCCTCTGTTCCCACTGGAGTGTACTGCATCGAAAACTTTCAAAGCTGTATTATTCTTAACCAGCCGGACCACATGACTTAGCGAGCGCAGTTGCTGTTTATTGATTCGCTCATCATACCATCGCCATTCTCAATACGTAGAGGACCATAAATCTTACGCAGAATCTTTATCTCGAAAACTCCTAATCCCGACTCATCGCCGATCTAAGTTGTGCCAGTATTACGCGGGACTCTCGTGGTAGCTTGAGCTCTTCGTATGTAGTAGGTGGTGGTTTGAGTCCGATAGCGCCAATCAATGAAAGAGAATTCAGGAAGATGTTGACGGACACTCCGTGAGTTCCTGTTGGTAAGCCGTCCTGTCCAGCGGTTGTTATAGGTATGCTGAATGCAGTTCTTAGAGACGAGGACTTCCTTTCTGATGTGCCTGGGTGGTGGTTCAGCTACTAGTAAGTAGTAGCACCCCAATGCTTACGGTAGCATCCCTGCAGGAATTGCACAGCAAAGCAAGCGTGCTATTTTACAAATAGTTTTGTTTTTGCTTTCGTCGACCGTTTGTAATTTATTATCATCTTGTCTTCTATGGGAAAGAGGAAGCGTTTTCATTTTTGTCTGCTGATCACTGTCGTAGGTTTAAGTTTTAATACTTTCAACTGTCTGGTACAAAGATATTTTGAGATCCTCTAACCTTTAACATTTTTTTTTAACTTGAGTGGTCACTCTCTACATTCTGGAAATATAGCTGAAAACACATCAAATCACATACATATATGTACATATGTATATCAATAGGCACTATTTCTCGCAAAATCTAAAATATCAAAGTGGAGCAAATTTTTTAACTAAATGAAAAAAATAAATAAATAAAAAACATTTTTCAATATATTTACCAGCGACTAAACAAAATGTGTTATGCATAAATCACGCAAAGAAGAGAAATTGAGAGGCTTTTAGTTTTTGTGTCACCACTGACAAATTCAATCACCATAGAAATAAACTAACAATTTCCAAAAATAAATGGAGAACCTAAAAATTTCGCACCAATACGCGCGCTAACAGTGTTTATAAAAGCGCGAAATCCTGTTACTGCAGCCTAGGCGGGATATTTGGCGCCTGCAGCCCACCACTCATATACCATAATACGTACACACATACGTGTATAATTTATCAATGAGTTTTGTTGTATTGGACTTGTGATACTCATGCCGAGCACATTGCTGTTGTATTTTATATCGTTGTTGTTGTTGTTTTTGTTGTTATTGTTATTGTTAGCTATGTAGCACGTAATTTCGATTGGCATAAATTGAATTTTATGATTAAACTCTTGCATCGTCGTCGAAGCATAACGGTGAAAATGAAACTGAAACTGAAAAACGTTACGAAACAGAGTTGCCACAAAGTGGATTATCGCAAGAGAGGCATAATATAAGTGTTAGTGTGTATAACTGAGAGTTGACGCGTGAAAGGGGGCGCAAACTAAAAGTGGCAAGTGGTTAGTGGCAAGAGGCAAAAGGCAAGAGTAATTTTCAATTACAAATTTACATGTAAACGAGTTTATTAACAACACTAATGAAATTATCTCATTACACAAATTTGGTCTTAAAATTAAGCGCATGATAATAAAACGCTTGCACTATGGCTTTTCGGAGCGTAACGTCATGGAAAAATTGTGTTTCTCCTGCAATTGTTCTAGCTGTATATGTGTATATTTTTTTATGTATGTATGTTTATTTGGCAGATTAACAGTACTTTTACTAGCGTGACATTGCATTAAGCGTAAAATTTGTTTGTCTCCAATCAGAACGTAAATGAGTTGCGAAAGCGCGATGAAACTTTTGCATATAAATTAAATTGTTAGATAACATATTTTATGAACTACTACAATCACTGACGAATATATCTGTGTGTTTGTATGAATGAAGTACTCGCTGGTTGTATTTAAATTGAGCGTTCCGTATTTTTGCAGTAACAAATAAGTAAATAACGAGTTGTTATTTTATATAAATAATTAATACCTTCTTAATTGACTTTTGACAATTGACTAATTGTATACTGAAATATTGTATTGATAAATCATCAAAAGTGAACTTTATGAAAAAAATAAAATTCGAGATATATTGATGAGTTGAGTAGGTCACCAAATGTTATTTTTTATTAAATCAAAAATTGCCCCCTGAAAAATTACCTACACGACTTTCCACTCGTTTGTCAAAATGTTGCATTACTCTCCTGCGCAACTAACTGTAGCTGAATTCCATTTGAAGCAACGTGGAATATCTTCCCTTGAGGCCAAGTCCCTTCAAAAAACATTGCTTTTTTCTAACAAATTTTATTAAAAAAAAAAAAATAAAAAAATTTAAATCAAAGTGTTTGTAGATAAGTAGACGTATAAAAATATTAATTGGAAAAAACATTTTTTTAATATATTTTTTTACTAATAAATAAATCCAATTCTTTGTTTTTATAAATTTACTAGCAGGGCTGGCCAAACGTTGTTGTGACTCTCTATATTTTGTCCAAATTTTATTCAAATCGGTATTGTAAAGATGATGAATTGGCCTGATTAAGCACCATTTAATACAAAAATATTAAACTTTATCTTATGTTATTGATCTCGCTACATGTATTTGTATGAGTGCATCACTTATTTGCTTTGACGTTAAGTTAATATTAATTTGTCGAAGTAAGCCAAACGAACCAATAGCATCAATGCTTATTCAAAATAAAGTTGAACGAAAAAGGAGCCTGCAGTCGGAACAGAATAATAAAGTTGTGCAGCGAACACACCTATGCACGATATATGCTTGCATATATACATAATAACATTTTTTCAATCTTTCGGTGATCCCTTTTCTGATGCTTGGTCCATTTCCGCAAAACGAAAGTATGGTATATCCTTGAGTCATATAATGTATAAATTCAATCAAATCATGCAGATAATAATAGGTCTAGTAAAAAGTAATCCATTTTTAATTAAATTGAAGGTTTTATTTGCTATGCGCTTTATGTCATAAATCCACCATTTGCTCCATAATATTTTTCCATTTTGAGGGTAACGTCATAATCCCATCTGATGCCAATTTTTCACCGCCCAATTCATTCGCCTTATATGGTACAATAAAAGATGTTAATCACTTGGTGCGATATCCGCACTATAAATCGGATGCATAGGAACCTCTCAAACAAACTCTCGGAGATGCTGGCGAGTCACTATCGATGTATGTGGTCTGCCATAGTCCTGATGAAACACAATTCCCTTCCTGTTGGCCAAAACTTGGCGATTGCTTCCTTAAAGCAGTCTAACTGCTGACAGTATGGGCCAGAATTAATAGTTTGGTCGTAGGAATGTATCTCATAGTGGTTGCTTCCTTGCCAATCTCACCAAACACACAAAAACAAAACCTTCCTGGTCGTCAAAACTAGTTCGGAGACCGTTTTTGCCGGCTCACTACCCTTCGACAAGGGCATTTGCATTTGACGTTGCTGTAAGTGATTCATTTTAATTAACAGTTGCCATCCGCTTCAGAGAGCGGACGATTGTGTTACGATTCAGCAGCAGTTTGCAGATGGCAATACGGTCCATGAGGCTTTTCCCGTTAACTCATTTGGAATCCATACATACAGCTTCTTTGTGTATCCAGTTTTTTCAAGTAGTTCAACACTATTTTTGCTCCTGCGTAATAGAAATTGTTCACACATGATGATCAGATTCGATGTTTTCCACTATTTTATCGATACGTCCGACAATTGGTCTTTCATAGCGTAGAGCATCTTTTTCATCAAAATTACCGGAAGGAAATCGATGAAACCAAAATTGTGCATGGTTGACTTTCAGTTGCCTGCCTTATGTTTTCCTCTATATTAAAAGAAAATTGTAGAATTTTACGTATTTTCTCTTTGCTGGCGTCCATCTTTGACATGCGCTAAAACACTACATAATTAATTGATCAAAACTTCTCTCGTTATCTTTGTTAGTAAAATTTAATTATCATCTCTAACGCCATTGTTTGGGTTACCTTTTACTAGACTTATATGTATAATTTTTTAAAAGGTCGGTCCTCTTTCTGGCAAAAATTAGTTTCAAATAAACAAATCATAAATATAATTTTTTCGAACAGTCGCATAGAAGGTGCTCTGAAGTCCCTTATTGTAGTACTTTCTGAAGGCTTTTACAGTAATTGTTGTCCCTTGTTTATTTGCTTGTACGCCAACAAGGCAGTGAGCAACCTGTTATCACTCCTTTAGTGATTTTTATTTTATTATTTTAATAATCGGCATGTACAGACTCTCTTTATCAAGTTTTAATTATACCTATAGTGTTGCTTAATCTACCCAGTTTATCTGCTCCCCAGTTACCTAGGATATCTTTGTGTCATAGAATCTCTAGAACATTAAACGAAAGAAAGAATGCATATATGCATGAATGGAAAATCTCATGTGGCAGGAAGCAATTAGTCAGGGCCTAAAGTTGTGTAAGGATTTACGCTCCTCTCGTAAACGGTTAGTTTATATTTTGATGGGTATATCTTTTGCTCTTTCGTTGGAACCGACCATTTTTTGTTTGTTTATGTATTGACATTTCTCCTGCCGCCGAGTGTATTGAATGAGCGTTAATGTTGTTTTCCATTTGGGCTTACACAACGTATGTTGAGTGTTTAACTGTTGAATTAAACAATGTTATCGTTCATGTTGTTCCTGGGGATGGTGGCGCTACTGCTGCTCCTGCTGCTGCCGCCTAACATGGGCAATAAAGTATTTCGAATGAATACAATATAAATATGACCGCAACAATACACCAACGAGGCAATATTTCTGTTGTAGCAAATGATAGTGATGTTGCAGGCATAATAACAGTAACAAGAACAACAAACTACAAACGATAACAATAGGAAGTGACAATAATAGCAACTACAACAACTACGTTGTACTTGAAATGACAACTAGGCAGAGCTATGGGATTAGCCCCAGCTCCAACGGAGTGACAAATTTGTTTTGTCTCTATTTTATGTACCATATGTGCGTGTGTGTGTGTGTGTGTGCGTGTATATATGAGATGATGTTGTGTTTTTGCAATTTGCCATTCCATTTAATTTTTGTGTTTTTCTTTTTCCGCTTACCATGACGACAACAATTCCTATTTTGCTGCTCGTTTATTTTCATGTTCGCAATTTTGTGCATTAAATGAAAAAAAAACCAAAAAAAAAGAGAACATGAATAAAAACAACAACATCAAGGCAGCAGTAATTCGCTTTAATGACAAAAGTCAAAATGTTGCACCAGAGAATAAAAGCTTTCGTTGTCAAAATACACATTAAACAAGCACACACACACACACACACACATACATACAACAATACAATAAACACATTTAAAATAAGACCTCGGCCGTACATACACTCGGCTAGTGTGCGTGTGTGTTCGTGTGTGTGTGTGTGTGTGATCAGTAAACACAGTTGCATAAATGACAACATTCATTGCATGCCTTTAACGCTTGGCTGCTTGCCTTTCGGACAACTTGTCTCCTGGCTTTTTCACTTTTCTACTTTTCCGTTTTTCTGTTCTCCCCAAAAGCCTGCCCCATCACTCCATAGAGTGTCCACTAACCGACGTCCTGGCTGGCAACCTCCTCCAGTGAGACTTAACAGTAAGTCGAACAAATTGCCACATTTCACTGAGAATTCAAAAATTTTTCGAATCTTTTCCCCAAATGCTACAACAATACCACGCATTGTTAAGCAGCAGTATGTTGAGTGTTGCAAGATAGTTTTTTTTTTATTGTTTAGCACATTTCCCTACCCGTAGTGTGATCTTTGATTGTAGATACGTTTGTGTGTATGTGTTCCTTTAACTTAAGCCAAGTGACAGGCATATTTGATACAATGCAAAGAAAACTGTATAATGTCGAGAAAATGGAAATTCGTTAAAAAAAAGATTACAAAAAAGGAGATTCAGATTTATTATCATTTCAATTTTGGGCATAAATAGGCGCACCAAAATTTCTCATCAAATAGTAGAGATTATATCTTAAAGCTGACACATTCCTCAAATGTTTGGAAATCAATTTAATTGGATCATTTCCGAATGATCATACCAGAAATTAGAAGGCAAAATATTCTCTTAGCCGATCTATTTACAACACAGTGCAACGTTTCTCAGATTATCAATTCGGGCATAAGTTTTGGGAATTGCTGCTGAAAATACTTACCAAAAAAAGGGTTTCTGCACCCTTACTTCTGCCGGTTAAGCTGCCGTTCGGATTTTTCGCCCTCATGCATTTGTTAATTTAAAGCCGACTTCCTGCAGTTTTCCGATATTTTCACACGAATATATCTCGGTTCACTGTAAGTAATCTTGTTCTGGTGTATTTAGCAAAGTTATAGATATTGAAACACAAGCACAAGGAAAGTTCGACGTCGAAAAGCTGCAATTACAACAGACTGCCGACTGGCTTTCTACTCGACTTGCACACTAGCTCTCTGAGAGCACTGATCAGCAACTCGGTATACGGGAACTCTGTGACGGCACTGCACACTCCCTACGTACAGCTGCAAACGAAACTATCGCAAAAACAGCGGTACTATAAGACCTACCTACCTCGTAACGTTGCGATAGACCACAACACGTGCTTAGAGCTGAAAAGAGAAGCAAGACGCATCTGCAGACAAAAAAAAAAGAGGCCGAGATATGTAAGTATGAAGAGCTCGACCGACAATGGTAATGTTCAAAACTTCTACAAGAAGATACGACGATAGAAGTTTTCAAGACCGGAACCAGAATCCTGTACAATACAAATAGGTGGTCTAGCCACCGATGCCCTGAGCATATTGAATCCATGGAAGGAATACTTCTCCAGCCTGCAGAATAGCAGTAGAAATGGAGTATCCGGAGATGGTGAACCCTTTAGACCTGGTAAGTCAACCATTGACCAGACATTCACCATGCTCCAAATCTTGGAAAAGACCCGTAAAAAGATCGACACCCACCACCTCTTCGTCGATTTTAAAGCCGCCTTCGACACCACATATAGGAGCTGCCTTTACGCCGCTATGTCTGAATTTGGTATCCCCGCAAAACTTATATGGCTATGTAAATTGACCTTAAGCAACACTAAAAGCTCCGTTAGGATCGGGAAGGACCTCTCCGAGCCGTTCGATACCAAACGAATTTTCAGACAAGGTGACTTTTTATGGTGTGACTTTTTTCAAATATTTCTGGAGAAAATAATACGAGCTGCTGAGTTGAATAGAGAAAGTACATTATTTGGCGTATGCCGATGATGTTGTTGTTGAGGTCCATAACAAACACGCCCTGAGTTCTGCTTTCTCCAAACTGGATAAGGAAGCGAAGGATATGGGTCTGGTAGTAAACGAGGGCAAGACGAAATATCTCCTGTCATCAAAATACAAAGCCAGTTTACCCGAAAAAAGCGCATCTAGTGGCTCAAAGTAGTGAAAAAGAAGATTATTCAAGTTATGGCTGTGAAACTGCCAAATGTGCGCTAAAAATTGTTCAAAAATTTCCTCAAGAGGATCGAAGTTTGAAAAAATTCATGAGGTGGTAATTTGAGTGATGTAGTATTTCGGATATAACTTTAACTTTATAGCGAGAATAAGATCTCATGTAAAATTTAATTTAAAAGCATTTTATTTACGTTTATCTTCTGAAACCTCATTGATGCTCAATCTCTTCGTGCCAGTTTGTAAATCATCGCCGAAAAGTGACTACAGTTGAAATGTTTTTATGCAATTTTGACTTATAGAAGGTCTCTATTGCACCTGATGGGCTACTACCTCAGTTGATGAGCTGGAATTAATCTTCGTAAGTACTTCTGGTCAATTTTTTTTTCTTTTTTGGTTTCTCTGAGCAAAACGCCCGGTTCAATAATGCTATTGTCGCATTTTCGTTGTCTTTGAATATGAAAATTCAAATTGTGTGTTGACGGCTTAAGTTTTTGACCGTTTACATCAGAATATCTACAGATTATGATTTGTCTACAGATATGGATTAATCTTAAACGGGCAAGGATGTAGGACCCATATCCGAAAGAATCGTGGCGTATGAATAGTTTTTGTTTTGAATGCTGGGCAAAATGTACTGGAAGAAGAAGTAAAAATTTCGTTCGGTTTTTTTTTATTGATTTTTCAAAATATGATAACTTTGTGTAAATTTGTCCGATTTAAGTCAAATATGCGCCGTTTTGTTCGTAAACTTGTTGCCAACGATATGCCAACTTCATTATACCCCTCTCGTAGAAGGATGTGTCCCTATTGGCAAAAAACTCGGTGAGCCATTTTCATAGGCCTCTCTTGATGTCAACTTCTCACCATTAAGGGCGTTCGCCATGGACAGGAAAAGATGGTGAGCACTTGGTGCCAGGTCCGGACTATAAAGTGGGTGCATTAGGACATCTTATCCGAGCTCCTGGAGCTTCTGGCTCGTCACCAAAAACGTGTGTGGCCTGGAATTGTCCTGATGGAACAGAATTCGGACTCTGTTGATCAAAGATGACCTCTTCTGGATGAGTGCTGCCTTCAAGCGGTCCAGTTGTTGGCAGTAGAGGACCGAATTGAGCGTTTGGCCATAGGGAAGCAGCTCGTAGTAGAGGATTTCTTGCCAATCCCACCAAACACACAGCAAAACCTTCCTGGCCGTCAGTCCTGGCTTGGCCAACGTTTCCGCCGGCTAACCGCGTCTTGGTCGGACCGATTTCGCTTGACGTTGTCGTTCGCCAGTCACCAAACGCTTCAGAAATGGGGCGATTTTGTTGCGATTCAGCAGCGATTCGCAGATGGGAATTCGGTCCATCATGTTTTTTTGCGTTAGTTAGTATGGCAAACGGTTTTCTGGCTTATCTGTAGTAATAAGTGCTCACGTGACGATTTGTTTCTACTATTTCCATGATTTTATCGCAATTTTCGACGACAGGCCTCCCGGCGCGTGGTGCATCTTTGGCATCGAAATTACCGGAACGGAACCTAGCAAACAACTTTTGTGCTAGACGTTCGTTTACAGTATCGGGCCCATAAACTAAATTAATTTTTTCAGCCGCTTTGGCTGCTTTTTCGCCTTGATCGGAGGAAAATTGTAAAATATAGCGAATTTTCTCTTTGCAATTACTCTCTCAGCAATTACACCGTCTGAAGGAAACAAACGTACATAAGCAAACAGCTTTAGTTAACAGGAGGGGCATTGTGTTTCATCGAGAGAACACCAGTAGAAATGCATCATTGATGACCTGCCAGAAGCTCCAAGACCTTTATTGGGAGGTTCTTAAGCATCCACCTTATAACCTATTCCTCGCACCAAGTGATTACCATCGGTTCCTGTCTGTGGCGAATGCCTTGACTGATGAAGATTGTCCCAATTTTTGAGCCAATATGGACGATCTTTTATTTTATCTATTATATTGTATACTTCATATATTTTTTTCCACGTTTATAAATTTCATTTTAAAAAATTTTCAATGAGATATAGGCAAAAAAAAAAGAATTATCAAAATTACGAAGCGCATTGTAAGTATTTTTGTTATATCTGCTATTAATTATGCAATTTTGAAACGTTTTATAGGCACCTTACATACGTACATACATACATACTAAATACCTGAATTTTATGAAATAGCATTTTTATATGTCCTTGCTATAAAACAACAATAGAATGGAATGCAATATCAATTGAAAATAACATTTATGAAATCAGCAACAAATAACAATAAAAATAAAACTGATTTTAATTTTATATTATTTGCACATTTTCACATTTGGCATTTGCATACCAATTAACATATCACATTTTGCCACTAAAACGAATCTTTTCATGGCGCGCCACAGGCGAAGGACTACTGCTTGCTGCACAGGTATTTCCACAAATCGGCGGGAATAATTAACATTCGCGCTAAATTTTTATTGTCGCAGACCAGTTTGGTTGGTACCTAATGAGCGAGCAGAGCATCGATATTAAAAAAAAAAAAAACAAAACGAGGGGGAAAAAATGGATGCAGAATGAGAGTCCTAATTTGTATAGCTAGCTATGAGCAGGCAGCAGGACATTTCCACATATGACAATTTATGCACGCGCAAATGGAAATTCATATTTTTGATTACTTGTGCGTGCGTGTTTTCGATTGTCACATTATATGCTACCAACTAATTTGTATTGAACTTTAAAATTATTATTAGATTATTTAGACATAATTAACATATTGAAAAGGATGCGTGCGCAATCAAAAATAAATGTCATAATGAATATTCATTTATGTATATACAAATATATATACATATATATACGTGCCTACGTATAAATATTCATAAGTATGTGCTTTCAAAAACTCACGGTCGCATAATTTAATTGTTGTTATGCAATTTTCGTATGTTTGTTGACTATTCATTTCTGTTCAAATAAGTAAAATTTATTCATTTTTCTATGTGTAGGTATGTGTATTGCTAATTTTACAATTCGTATTCACATTTGGCTCGTGAAATTGTCACAGTATTTGAATTCTAATTGGGATTAATTGTATACGTGTACAAATACGCGATATAAAATAATTTTGTTCTGTTTTTATGCCATGCGATATTATTTGTTTGTGAGTGTGCATCGCTATGTGAACAAGAGAAGCTTAACGGGCCTCATGAAAAATATTACGAGTACCAATTGAAAAGTTTCTACGCTCATTGAGAGATAGCGCTGCTAGCTTCAGTTTTTTTTCTCATAGTTGGTACGTCTGTCGCGAGAACATATGCAAAGTTACAAGTCATTCTGTCAATTCATTCTTTTTTTACAAGCCATTTGAATTTGACGTGTCAGAGTATCTTTACAACATGATACAAAAAGCAAGGTAGTTTCGCTCCATGATTCAATAATTAAAAGTTGAATAAGTGGACAGTTTTCTCGCTCCCTCATGGCAGTTCGGCGTATTACATAAAATAATGATGTTTCTTTGGGAAAAAGCGCAGAATTTCTCATAATATATCATATTTTAAATAGTAGTAAAAAGTTCTGAATTTAATTGAAAAGATTGGATAGTCAGCTCATTCTAGTTGGTTGAGTTTGTCTACATTTAATTTTTTCTGTTTATTTAAATTTTTGATTATTTGCACATATTTTTTTTATATTTGGTATATTTTTTGGTAAGTTTATATTCATGTGCATGTAATTTATGAATAATTATTATTGTTTCATTTGATTTTACTGTATTGATCCTTGAGAATTTTTTCGTAGGTGAACTAGTAGAAGCTTTTGCATTTCGGATATACATACATACATACATATATCCTGGTTAGTAGCGCAAAATGGAATCAGTTTTCATCAACACAATGGACCTGGTCACGAAGTTGTTTTAACAGTGACAAAGTTTAACGAAATAAATTACGAATTGCTTGAGCATCCACCGTACTCACTAGATTTGGCTCCCAGCGACTTCTGCCTCTTCAGATGACAGAAACAACAAAGCGTTTTTCATCGAATAAAAAAGCTATTACAGCCGTAAACGGGTATTTTGCAGAGAAAGGGAGATAATATTTAATAAAAAATATATTTCGTGCCCAAAATCTTATTCTTTCATCTCGAGCGCATAAACTTTTTAACAACCTGTATAATAAACGGGACTTACTCTATATATCATACATATAGGAATGTTTTTACGACTTCAAAGTTATGACTATCAACAGTGACTTTGCAGCCAAGTCGCGAATGCGATGACTGTTTGTGTGATGACAGGAAATATTTTGTTTAGTCCGCTCACTACCAGACCCATATCCTTCGTTTCCTTATCTAGTCTGGAGAAAGCAGAACTCACGGCGCGGTTGTTGAGGCCAATAATGTCAACATCATCGGCGTACACTATTATAGAAGATTATATCTTTTCTGTTCAGTTTTACGTGTTGTTAATAGCTGGTTTAAATGCCAAGAAGTGGTGATGTGTGTCAATCCTCTTTTTATTGGTGTTTACCAAGATTTCCAAGATTGGCGTCCATTGCTTTACTGTGCTTTAGTCGAGTAATTGTTTTTTGCTGTATAGAAGCGAGAACATATTTTTGCTGCTACAAAATAGTGTTTCGAGTCGAAGTTGGGTCCTCGGAGAGCACGCACGTCAACAACGTTGGAGACATGTAATCTTTCAATCACAACATGGTCGACTTAGTACTACCAGCGATCATATTTCGAGTCCCGGTGTTTCATCATGGAGTCTAAGTTTTCTGACTATGGGACACAAACACAATTTTGACAACCTAGCGGAGCAGCCCTCAAGTATACGCTCCAGGCGCACATAAAAGGCATCCTTGGTCACATCGAAATTTTTTTCTTTCGGAGCGTGGGAGAAAATCGGCGATATGTTGAAAAACTTTGCTTTGAAGCGGGTTGTGGCGAGACGACTCAATCTCTCATCAATCACAAGTCCGACACAAAATTGCGTTTCTTCATATGAACGCTTCCTCGCTTCATCCATCGGATTTCTTGGATGACGGTGATGTCAGCTTTTGTTTCTAGCGAGTATGTCAACTAGATGTACAGCGACCGCTTCCCAATTACCGGACCTGACATTATAGATTCATGGCCTTAAATCATAATCCTTAACACGTTTTCAGTGGTCGTGATCAAAAAGTGTTATCTCTCCCGAGGAATTGTAGAAGTTTTTAGCACATACTTCGCTAGGTGATAAGGCTTACATTTCTTAAACAATTATAGGTATAGTGAAACGTTTGCTTAAAGACATTCGCCTGCTCGTAGCTGCTTCTCTAGTGAACTGAAGCTGCACTTGGACTTCAGCGAGATTGGTTTCTCTGAAGTTTCCTCTCTTTAGTCGTAACCCAATGCTTCACATGGTTTAGTTACCACATTTTGCACAAGTTAGCCAGTGACAGTATCTGTATATCCAGAATATTGTGACTACATCCAATTTTTTCTCTTATAAAATGATAAAATTCTTAAAATATAACTATGTTTGAGCCGATATAATAGCCGATGTCTAGAAAATCAACTCTTCATTTTAAAAAAATAAAAAAATTTAAAATAATTTAAATATTTCTTCTCTTGCGGGAATGACCAATGGGTTACAAGACATCAAAAGAAATATAAAAAAAATGTTTGCAGAAATATTTTTATTTATCAATCAAATTTTGAGTTAAATTAACGTTAAATTTAGATTAAGTTGAAAAATGAAAGAAATGCTATCTTTGGCCATGCAGAAGTCTTTCAAGGTCATATCAATATTGCAAACTGCAAAATTCGATTTCGATGAATTTCGGTACTAAAATGTTTTTCAGGTGGAGTTTTAACCTGTAACTTAACGAATCAATTAAATGGCGACTACATGATATAAATAGTCTTCCGGTTTAGATGATTTTCAGTAACAATGTACAATTATTTTTTTGTGTATTGATTACCAAATTTCATGTTCTTAGCTGCTTTACTGAGGTATTTACCAAAAATCACCTACCGATTTATCGGTTTTTTGGGATTTTATGTAATTAAGGTACAAACTAGTTAGTTCCGACAAATGAGCATATAAATATAAACTAACATCAGCGTACCGAGTTTGGTTGTGATAACTCAATTGCTGAAGGCGCTCAAGCAGACGGACAAATGGACAGATAGTCAGACATACGAACGAATAAATCAGCATAGCTCGTCGTTCTAATCCGATCGGTATAGATTTTGTTTGGTCCATCTCTTCTTCTTTTCATACGTACATACATATTATATTTAGGAGCAAAGTTATTATACTTTTCTGCATTCATGAGAGGTGTAAAAGCAATATTATATTATATTATATATTTACATTTATTTTATTTATAGAGATATTCGCTTCCTTCAAAAATGATTGTTATTGCAGTGAATTCACTAAATATGTAATCTTTTAAAAAACTAGCGAGACAATACATAAATAATGCTTAAATCCTTTGCTATATTCTCCTTAAGGGGTTAGGGGTAGTCAGGATTTTCAAAAAAAAAATTTTTTTTTTCGCATTTTCGTTAAGTATAATATCTTAAAAATAATCTCTGAAAATTTCAAGTTAATCCGATAATTCGTTTTTAAGTTATTCGACAAATAACAAAGAGAGCTCGGGCCTTTCAAAGCGCTAGTGTGAAACTTTAAACGCGTTTTTCTCAAAACTATGTGTTTTGAACTGGTGACAACTGTAACTCGAAAACCGCTTAGTTGATTTTAATGAAATTTATGCAGCTTGTAGAATACATAATAAACTCGGGCCTGATCGAAGGATTTTTATTTTTTGAGAAATTTCGATTTTTTTAAACCAATTAACTGTTGATTTTTTCCCAAAAATCTAGAAAAAAATTTCCTGAGGCCGCCATTTTGTTAATTTTTGAAAAAAAATAAAATCCTTCGATCAGCCCCAGGATTATTTATTTATAAAACTATTTTTTTTTATCCGATTGATTTCAGATGAATCTCCAAGGACTTATGATTGTCACCGCAAGGACCTTTTTTTGGAACTGGGTTAACACAGACAGCTGTAACTTCGGAAAAAATTTTTTTTTTTTTCGAAATTTTCGTGACTTCAAGTCAAAACATTGTTTAATAATACCATATCACTACTTTTGTAAAATAAAATTATTTAATAGCAAAAAAAAAACACTGAAAATTCTCATTTTTTCGTGCCTCTGACTACCCCTAACCCCTTAAAGTCATGTAGATGTATATGCACTCGTACAAATACACATACACTCGTATATGAATTTGTGCTTCAGCCATAAAGTAAAAATTTTCTCTATGAAAACCGCTGCCATAAACACTCACTGCTAGCCTGTTTAATACTTTGAAAACCAATTAAGGCTGTAATTCTTCACACGTCCGTCAAATCATCGAAATTGATGTGTAAAGTGAGACCACTACCACTGTGGCAACACCAGCACAGCTACAACTCTCTCACACTACTACAAAAGTGTTTGAGAGAGAAATGAGTTTATTTTGGTTCTTTTTCCACATTTCTTTAGGTTTTTTTTTTACTCTTTTTCTGGCAAACTTATCTTTCTCGTTCATTCGTCTGTTAATCAAACTCCTAGAGCACACTGATAGCACGCACACGCACATGCACGTGCACACATTTTAACGTACATTTTACGTACATAGCAACAATCGTTTGGATTATTTGAACCTATCGCAATTGCTTCAATGCTCAGCAGGTTGTGCTGGTGATTACTTAACTGATGCTAAAAGCTTAGTTGCAAGTAACATCAAAAACAACAACAACATCAACAACAACAACATGTATTTAACTTGCTACTTTCATTAACAGCAATCTGGCTGGCTTTAGTTTTTGCTGCTGCGGTTAGTAGGAGCAACAGCAGCAGGGCTAAGTTTTCAAGTGTAATACATATAAATGTACGTATGTATGTACATATATGTGCTTGCACGTTTGAGAGAAAGCAAGCTGGCAACTGATTTTGAAGCAAACACTCCGATTAAGAATAGATATTGTGTGGTAATAAGACTAACTTTCGCAATATTGCAATTATTGATGTTGATGTGCTGAATATATATACATACCATATATACATAAGAATACACTTATACATAACTATCATAGAAGTAAAGCTGGCACTAAAGCTTGACGGATTAAGGCCAAAATTATATGATTTTCCCAAACATTGGCAAATGAAATTTAATCATAATTTAGTGTTGCTCGAGATCAAATTTAAATAAAAGCGAATTTCTTTAATTTTTCTTTATATAAAAATATACAATATTTAACAGTAAAAGGGTCGCTCAAAGCACTAATAGGGAAAATATTATTTAACAGTTCATTTACGAAATTTCTAAAAACATTATTTTCTGATTTGTTAATACAACATATATTATTTTTATAACAATTTACTTACAAAAAATTAAAAAATTATTATATACCATTACTTTCCTTTTTAATACTAAACTATACCATGCATATACGTATACTTCCTTCTCCAGTCATGAGTCTGAATACGCCTTTTCTATAACCGCTTTTATGCTATTAAAGCTTTATTATAAGTCTTTTTTACCTTAAGCCATTTTATCCCTTACTGTAATACTAAATATTAATCGAAAAAAAAAATTAATAAAAATAAAATACAAAAAACAAAAAATTCTGCACCTCGGACATACCTACATATATAGACTTTCAGAACTATTCCACCTTGACTACTTTTTTCTTATTTACATTGCTATTTTTATTTTCTGCAGTCGCTATTTTCACTTGAACACACTCATTAACTGGTATATCGATATCGCTATTTTACAACTTAATCATTATACTCACCGGTCTTCTGGCATTTGCTCTGTACTCGCTATTTTCGTTTGTTCTTTGACTTCAAACTATTTCATACCTTAAATGCCTTCCTTTGCCCACCTCGAAAGCGGCTTAAAGAGGCTACAATAAACAATATTGAACCAAGTAGCAACCGATGCACGCTAATTCAAGGCATATAAAGGGTGATCCATTTCAAGGTTCCCTACTTTTTCAAAAAAAAAAAAAAAATTCAGAATGTTTATTTTTTCTTTATCATTTATTTTTTTAAGATTATCTTTTTCAAATGTTGGCCGCGGCTACGTCTCAGATGATCCATCAGTTGAGTCCAATTTTCGATGGCTTGATCGAGCACTACGGCTGGTAACAGGCGAATGACATATGTGATGTTTTTCTCCAAGGCATGAATCGAAGCGGGATTGTCCGCATAGACTTTAGACTTCACACACACTTTGACTTTATATCACATGGCTAATCGACCGGCCCAAAACGTGAAATAGCGTTGTCATGATGAAACCAAATGAAGCCGATATCACGAGACACAGCAAACCGTTGATTTTTCTGTATGAAATGGCAGCTCTTGAATCATTTCAGGTTGCTCTTCGTACAATGAGAGTAGTGTTGATCACTTAACTCAATAGTCTTTGAGCTCATTTCAAAAATAGAAATGAGGAAATACGCTACATTCTAAAACTTTTTTTCAGCCGGCGTCAAAAGGGGATTAATTATGTTTCATCAAGATAAACCAGACCACATTGATCGATATATATGTCCTGATCTGATCAAATGATTTGGCTGGTGAAAAATTTTAAAATGAATATGAATTTTTTCCTTTTCAAATGAATATTTTTCGAACTAGATTGAAAAATTGTAATGTTTTTAGTGTTTATAACGTTTCCTTCTCAGTTCTTTTATCTATAGTTTTCAGAATTTTCCTGCTCTTCTTCGATTCACTTATAAATTTCATCAAATCAATTGCTTAAAGCTCAATTGGCACTTCCCATGCTTGCCAACCGAACGCAAAAAAACATTGCCATTTTTTTAATATATTTAAAATTTATTCATTAGAGACTATGTTGGCAATCTAGTTCAATCACTAGCAACTTTCTGAATAAGTTTTACGTCCTCTCTTTTACGAGTCTCAGTAGCGGCAGCACTACGCGATTTTAACTTCTTCTTATCATCTACAATTCAACTTCCTTCTGAACCAAAGATGCTTTGAGCTTTGGGTACAACCGTGGCTATTTGCTATCGCCATTGGCCTCCACGATACCACAAGCAGACCTTGTCAGTAGACATTCTCACTGTGTGTAAATATTGAACTGCTTCGGCAGAGGTTAAAGAGGTGATAATGGTGGAGGATACAAAAGGCAGAAGAAAATAGAAGAAAATCAAATAGCTTTCTCAAGTTTTGATGCCTTAAAAACTCATTAAAAAGGATTTGACACGTGAGAAGAGAAAGTTTGTTTGTTATATTTTCTTATTAGTTTTCCAACATACATACAAATAAAAATATACTACCAAAAAAAATATATATATATAGGTATACATATACATACATCAACAGCACTTGCCCAATGTCCTTCTACAGGTCAGCTCAATATGTACTTAGCAGCTGTAGTGGTCAGAGCGCAGTTTATCCGCCAATAGGCTGCTAAGTAAACTTCGCATCGCATAGACAGTAAAGTAACACACACATTTGTATGGGCATGTGTATGTACGAGTACGTTATCTGTTGTTTTATGGATGGACAGCTGCTGCTCATTTCGTCATGTGCGATAGTGAAAGCTGTTTATGTATTTGTGGATTGGCTTATTAAAAAAATGACAGGACTACAACGGCAATAGCAAGCGAAAGCTGACTGCTGATTGACGGGTTGAGTTGAAAACGGAGGAAAAAAAAGCAAAATTTCACAAACACATACACAGATATACAGTTATAAGAAAATTTAATGAGGTTTAAACACCAACCCCTGTGGGATTGAAATTACCTGAAAATGCTAGATAAGAATTAAGTGACCAAATAGTAAATACTAAATTGAGAAAAGTATTAAGTTTCCATTTCCCTTGGTCTACCTTGTACTTATACTCATATCCGATTAATTTAGTTTTTGTTCATTTTCTTATTGTTTTCGGCATCGCCTCCAGACGTTAAGCCTTTGAGCCAAATGAAAGACGTGATAATGTTGCAAAGCGCAAAAAAAAATATGTATATATATAAATATGTGTGTATATCCAAAGTAAATCTTTTTGGCTTTCATTTAGCTCTCATGGATGATTATTTCGCTGCTAAAATTTCTTTAATTTTATTTTTGCTTTTTCTTTCATTAGCATTTACTTAACTTTCATGTTTATTTCGGTTCGATCAGTATTGCGCTTAATTAATGCCTTATTTCAGATTTGAGTTAATCACGAGATATTGAAAATGTTACTAATATTCTGAATGGAAAAAGTTTGTTAATAAACTTGAGTATTAATAGTTATAGTCCGTGGCTGCAGGTGACACCGAGGCTACGGAATTCAACGGTGAACTACCCAAGGTAAATGCCTTGCCCATTTTGTGGCTTCGAAAATAAAAGTCAAGAAAATGCATTTAAAATTATTTTTTTTCAATGAAATTTTTTTTATTATGAAGTTTGAAACTCGGTATTATATGTGAAACACTAAATCATTCAAATGGCTGCCCTCCAAATTTTGCAAAACTTCGATTCATTCGAATTTTTCTTTGAATTTTCTACTACCTTTTAACTCATATTGGGCGAGTCTCAGACAGTGTTCAAGAGATTATTCGCATTACAAAAAAATCCAACGGTGTCAAATTGCACTATCTCAGTAACCAATTCCAAACGCCAAGACTTCTCTTGCATTAAAGCCACATTCCCTCACGTTGTGTAGCATGTGGCACCATTGTCTAAATTATGTTCTTCAGTTGCATTATGACATTTCGTACTATTCTGATAGCTTTGTTTGAGCGTGCTTCAAAGAGAAAATACGCTATATTTTACAGATTTCCTTCGATAGTTGAATATCGTTTATGGTCCTGATACCGTTACAGTAAATAATGCGGAGTGGAAGGCCAATTGTCCGACCGTCATGTGAACACTCTTTCGATTGCCCAAGAGCTAAAGATTGCACAAAAACCGGCTTGGAATCATTTGAATAGGAAACTGACGTCAAGCAACACCACAAGCTCCGTCAAGACCGGGAAGGACCTCTCCGAGCCGTACAATACCAAGCGAGGTTTTAGACAAGGTGGTTCCTTATCGTGCGCCGTGGGTTCTGTTTTCTCCACACCGGATATGTAAGCGAAAGGTGCAGGTCTAGTAGTGAACAAAGACAATCTTCTCCTGTCCTCGCACTCGCGACTTGGTCCTACTTCACTTTTGACAGTCATAACTTTGAAGTCGTAGATAATTTCGTCTATTTTGGAACCAAAATTAATACCACCAACAGTGTCAATCTGGATATTCAGCGCAGAATCACTCTTGAGAATCACTCTTGCCAACAGTTGATGCGTAGGCTGCTATATATATTTCCGGTCTAGTAATGAAAATACGAATATTTATCTACGAAAATGGTTTTTTTTTTTTTTTTTTTTTTTTTTTTTTTTTTTTTTTTTTTTTTCTTGGATTTGGCTAGTCTTGGAAGACTCACACGGTCCATTGCTAATTGGTTTCGGGCTCATATGTATAGATCCATGATTCGTCACCTGTGACGATCTTATAAACGTCTTTGAAGTGGCGCGATCGTATTTTTTCAGCATTTCTTTACACCGATCCACACGAGCCTTTTTTTGAGCGATTGTCAAATTGTGCGGGATCCAACGAGAACAAACCTTTTTTTACGGCCAGGTGTTCATGCAATATCGAATGTATGCTGGTGGGAGAAATGCATAGGCATGCCTCTATCTGAAGGTATGTTACATGACGGTCTTGCATTATCAGTTCACGTTCGGCATCGATGTTTTCTGGCACAACGGCTGTTTTTGGACGACCTTCCCGGAATTCGTCTTTGAGCGAGCGTCGGCCACGATTGAATTCGTTGTACTAGTTTTTCACAGTGCTATAGGATGATGCTTCATAGCCATACAAAGATTTTAGTTCATCGATGCACTCTTGTCGTGATAATCCACGTCGAAAGTTGTGAAAAATGATCGCACGTAAATGTTCACGAGTTAATTCCATTTTTTGGCCGATATGAATTTTTTAATTTCCTGTAAATAAAACAATTCACGATTAAATGACAAAACGTTCTGAGTGATGTTATGCTAAAAAATTTCAAACTTTCCAATGGAAATATCAGATTGCACCTGGCAACAATTAGTGTTGCCCACGCCAGACCTATATATAGCAGCCTACGTACTGTGGACTGAGTAGGCAATTGAATAGTAAAGTTCTCTTCCTCCCACAGACTGTCCCTCCGTTGGAAACACCAGATAGAGAAGAACACGGCTGTAGTTGGTGTTCTAAATTGGCGCAACCTGCAAAAGGAATGGTTCAATATTGTTAATTCAGCTATAATCGCGTAAGCGGTGTCTACGTCAGTGAAGGAGAGAAGTCGAAGTTACATTTAGTTCCTATTTAGTGCCGTGAACACTAAAAAAAATGTAAAAACAAAATTTGCCCATCGTTTGAAACTCGGTCTTTTCGAATGTTCCAAAACCGTAGATAACAATCGACACCTTTAAAATATCTTATTTTCTTAGGAATCTCTCATCATGCAGTGGAAAATTGGCAATTAGAATTTTTCGAAGCACAATAGTGTTTTTCGGAAAAAGAGAATATGTCTGTATATATGTATATGCAATATTTAAAAATATTTTATATACAAATTAGCTTAACGTCAACATCCGTCTAGTCATATAACCAACATTTCTTACCATAAGCAAAGCAAAAAGTTTTGCAAAAATTTGGGAAAGTGTCTACATACAAATAAATGTGTAATATTCTGCCGTGTGAAACTAATTTATGTCAAGAAAAAAATGATTTATACTTATCATAAATACTTTAAATGTATTTTATTGCATGCTATTTTGACGATCTGTACGAATCGGCTGTAGGGGTAATATTTGAAGTAGTCTGCTGTTTAAGATTGATTTTTAGTCTGAATATTTATTTGAACTTACCTGCGTAAAATACCAAATTTTTCGACCTTACTTGCAGTTTTGATGGATTTATGATTCAATATGAACAAACTGGTTACTGTATCTTAATTCGCTGTACTATTTTAAAGCCGGCTTGTATTCCTAATGACGCCATTGTGGTCTGCGGTGTTTTCAGTCACTAGTGTGCAAATGACCATATACCTTTAGCAAAACCTTTCCCTAACTATTCTTACTGATCTACTCTGTAGTAATACGTTTTATGGCATCACTTACTATGTAGACACGGTGGCTGGGTGCGATTTATAAACCAGAATTTCACTAGTATTAAACTGTAGTAAAACCGTAGTAGGACATTGTTATTTTATGGAATAAAGATAAAAGATAAAGCAGTTGATGCATGAGTACAAACTAGTAACATTCTTGTTCGCAACTAGTATCCTTCTCTACAAGATACAGCCAAGTAAATGTGAAAATTGAAATATCACAAAGTGAAAATGCGGAAGTTGCTTCATGCGTCTGCCTAAGTTTGTTTTCCGTCCGTGTTATGTGTTTACCGGTCGTCATCAACACACATTAATGCCTTCCATACGTTAAAGCAGCAAAAAGCCATAACAAAATTTCCACATCAAATTCCATTTTCGACTTTGAAGAGTTGTGCAACGAAGTGTAAGTATGAAAAGTGACAGTGAGGCGAATGTATGAAAATGAATGAGAAGATGTACGAGTATGAGACACAACGGGCAGTCATGCCTACATATGCATGAGTATACATGTATGGTATGTATATGTGTGCGTAAACCAAAGTTGTCGGAATAAAATTTCATATCTCTTTATACATAAGTATGTACGTAACCAATTATTTAAATATATAATGTACATATACGTGTACATAAATGCACTTTAGATAGGACTTTTGTATTTGTATTGCTGACTTCTAAGCTAGAATTTTCTATGCAAAACTTTTTAGTAAAATAATTTTAATGCTTGACTTTGTGGGATTTATGAATGAAAACCAAATTAAGTAATAACTTTTTGTTAAAATGGATTTGTATATATGTATGTATATATTAAAATGTATAGATAGAAGAATGGAAGTGGTACTATCCTTTGGCTTACTTCTTCGATGGAGCTTTTACAAGTATATTTATAATAATTTATGTGGATTTATATTTTGGAAAACTTGAGGTTATGCTTTGTTTAGTTGGTGCGTAAAGTTTTCGCACGTGAGCACACATATAGAGCATAGTTTAGATTACTTTTAGTGGCTGCATAAGCTTTTTACGGTTGTGAAGGCTGTAAGTATATTGTTTTCCATTGTAATACAAACATACATATGCGGAGGTTAGATTTTTAAGAAAGATATCAGAGAAAACTAGAACGAATTCAAGGATGTTAATATTTTAAATAAAAAAATTTGCAAAAATTCTTCCAGTCAGCAAAGTATCTGCTATATACCTAGAAGACATAAGCGAAGGCTTGTTAAGCAGATGTTAGACGAAAATCTGTCGATGGCAGAAAATATCAGGTTAATAAGGTCATCAATCGGAATCATATATATCAAATTTCTTAGTTCCAATATTTTACTAAACATATGAGAATTGCTACCTAATACAAGCGCAAAAATGGCCGAAGCAAATAGCCAGCGCCTACCAATATGCAAAGATTCTTGCTTAAATTAATGTATGCGCATACAAATTGTATTATCATTTTGCATCGAATTTGTGTTTAATTAAACTTTTTACCAAGAATTCAAAATTTTCAAAATTTATTCCAATATTAAGAATTCTTTAATTGATAAATTAATGACTGTTAATATAATTTTAACACTTATCTGTTTGCTTACTTCAATAAATCTTACATGTAAATCTAAATGAGCAGAAAGCAATTCCACACTAAATTACATGAATACCTTGCGAGAATTATACTTACTTTAAAAAAAATTATCAATAATATCATATGAAGGTATTACCGCCTAAGGGTAATTCAATTGTACATCAAATACCTTGTAGGAACTACTGCCTGGAAAATTTTTCGATGGAGAAGAGCCACTCCTCTCTTAGACACCTCATTAAGAGCCTGTAAGCTGACGTTCAGCTTAACTGGAGGAAATCAATAGTTCATTAAATATGAATTATGATTTCAACACAAGACATGTCTTGTATGAATAGTTTAGCACGCGGCTTACCGAACAAGATGGACTGGCCTGCTATACATCTTCTAAAATGATATTACTCTTTTATTTTCTACCCCTAAAAAGTAATAAGATTTTTTATAACCACATTTTTTCGAAGTTTGTATTTTTGAAAAAATGTCTTTATTTAAACTTAAGGTAAATATAACTAAAATAAATTAAATAATATAGAAAAATACCTGAACAAAATTTCGATTTTTTTTTTAATTTAAATCATGATAAAATATTCAAAGGTAGTTCAAGCAGTAAAAAAATATTTCAAAATAACATATGTAAGTTTCAAAAAAGTTAAAAAAAAATAAATATTTCTATATATATATTTTTTTTAGAGTTCGTCCGCATGGAATTAAAAAATTTTTCTAGTTAGATTTTTTTTTGGTCTTATTCGAACTAAAACCCTGATTTTGTCATTTAGTTCGATTACTGATCCACATCTAGTTTTAATAGTTTTCTCATATTGACCTAGGAAAAGGTGCTGTCCATGTTGCATATATTATATTACTCAAGCCGAAAATGACACTCCGTTGGAAGAGTGCGGTGAAGAAGGACGGCTGTACTTGGTATTACCAACTGAGGACAAACAGCGAGGAGAAGAAGAACTGGTTCTAATCACGCCAATAAAGGAATAAAATTTCTTTGTCTGAATAGAACGATCCCAAGTTCACTTTCCTGAAAATTATATCTAATCGGATGTCTACGTATGATCAGCCATGTCAGATCATGTAGGATAAAGCCTTTTATTTATGGGTAAAAAGAAATAATGAAAATAGAAATTAATTAAACAGAACTAGTAAATTCGCTTTAACTGCTCACAACATTAGTACGTTGTCAGCATATGTACGAACAGGTCTATTTCATTTCACTCTTAATATATACCAATTAAAATTTTATTTAATTTTTATTTGCAGAAGAATTTTAGAAGAGAATTTTAAATCTCGAAACTAAAATTATTTTATTTTCACTACAGAGTATCTATATGCATACATATGTATATTAATTTACTTACATATTTATAAAACTAAATATTTATTACGTACATATATGTATGCTGCATTGTTTGTAAAATCATTTTCTATACAAACAAATACTACATCAAGTTATTTAAATATTTGATTTGGATGAGCGACAACTTACATAAGTACATATGTTCCAAATCTGATGGTGTAAAACAAAAAGACAAACCGGATATTATACCTGCAAGCCAGTCGAGTAGATTTTGTACCTCCCTTACACAACCCAATAAATTGCAGTAAAAATAGCATATTTGCGTACACACGAGGGGAAGTTCAAAAGTTCTGGTAGCGAAAAGGTAGAACTAAACTTAAACTGCGGACTTAACTATATTTTAAAGTATGATTTTTGGATCTCTCCTCGTTTATGGATTTGCTTGGAAATCTCTCACATCCACAGAATGACCGAGCATCTTAAGGCGAATGTGATTAAAAGCCAACAAAAGAATTCCTAACGAAAATTGGTTGATGGTTTGCTTTTGCTTACTGCTACTGCTGAAAAGCAGTGCCTCACAGTGTCGCGAACACATAGTTATGGGGGACAAATATAATTATCGCTGTCCAATTTCGTTAATCGTAGAAAGAAGAAATCTGAAGTTTGATGAAAAAGTAAAAAAAGTCACGCCCATCACACATGACACTAAATCATTAAATGTGGGAATGATGTGAACTTTTGGCTATCTCAATAGCCATGTGGTCAGTACTGCGTGCTGAAATTTTGAAGTTCAGGGTTTGAGTCCTGGTTCGACCAACATCCGAAAATATATAAAATAATTTTTCTAATTTCGTTGGCCTCTGTAGAAGTTCACGCAAGTGAGGAAAGATTTTGATTGCCATTCATCTGAGAGTGGCCAGAAACGATTCATTTGCATATGCGTCAAGCAGCTCACGACTTCCTGTCGTAGACCAAGGATCCCCTGGGTAGCCAACACACATCCGCTTGGAGGCGAGATAAACTGAAAAGCGAATCAGATGAGATTGTGTGTAGTATTTGGGACCCATCACGTGAAAAACAAACTCCAATGAAAAAAAAATATGTGACTCGAATGAGAGCGACCCTTTTGACGACGACCCCCGCAAATGTTCAAAGGATGCACCTGAAATGTCCGGTCCCAGCTGCTTGATATCCTAATCTGTAGAACTAGATTTCAGCACAAGAAAATTCACCAAGCTACTAGACTGTTTCCAGATCGAAAAACGTTCAACCAGATCGATTATGTTATGATAGACCGAAGGCATATATCAAGTGTTTTAGATGTGCGTACCGAGGTCCTATCATCGACTCGGATCACTATCTTGTCGCAGCGAAGATACTCACGCCCCTCCGTATATCAAAGAACGCCCGTCAACAAACACCAGGATGGTTCGCCGTTGAAAACTGCAATCACAACAGACTTCCAAGCGGTTTTCTACTCGACTTGCACACCTGCTCTCTGGGAGCACTCATTAGCAACCCAATATAAGGGGACTGTGTGACGGCATTTCAAACTCCTTACGTATAGTTGCAAACGGAACTATTGGATTTCGGGAAGATCCCAAAAACAGCTGGGGCGATGAGGAATGCCGAGCCGCAGTGGAGAGAAAACAGACTGCCTACCTCGCAACCTTCCGATCGACCACAACACGTATTGGGGTGAGATAGATACCGAGGGCTAAAGAAGGAAGCAAGACACATTTGCGGTATAAAAAAGAAAGAAGGAGCTTGAGAAGCTGGCCGACAAGGATAATGCTCGAAAATTCAATGAGAAGATACGACGACTTACAGAAGGTTTCAAGACCGGAGCAGACTACTGTAAGACCTACAGAGAGTATACTGCCAATTATATTTAACTGTATAGAAAACATTATTCATGGAAAGAGATGAACGCTCCTTGACTTTTCTTTTATTTACGGTATTGGTAGCTACTTTATTTGCCTACAGCTATGGGCACTCGATCAAGTACTGAAAACTTTTGAATTCGCTTTGAGGTTCTGAAGAATTCTTGATCACTAAACTCAGTTGTGTTCAAGCGCATGTAAATGATTTGGTTGGTGAAGAGAGAGAAGCCTGTGAAAATCGATTGTCCCAACGTTTTACCAAAAGGTACAAGGGTTTCCACGAAAGAGGCGTTAAGAGATTACCATCAAAATAACACAAATTATCGTGCAAAACGGTTCATATATTTGGCACTTTGTAACCGCTGAAGCGATTTTCGGCCGAGCTCCTCCTCCAATTTGTGGATTTGCGTCTTGATGTTTTTCCAACAAATGGAGCGACCTACAGTTTATACTAAGTCGCCTTTGAACGGCTGGTGGTTTTTTTATGAGGAGCTTCATTTCATGTCAGAAATATATTCGGAGAGGTTGACATTCCCAGCCGAGGGGCGACCGTATTTAGAAAATTTAACTTAATTTTTTATTTAAATTAATTTTCTATAAATTTTTGGATGTTAACACGCCACCGGGATATGAATCCGCGCCTTCCGAATGGCAGTACGCAATGCTAACCACACGGCTACCACGGCCGCCAGTTCATATTTGATGTAAATTGAATAGTTATAATTATGGTGTATAAACCTTCAATTTAAAGCTCACTAACAGAAGACTTCTTACTTGACCATTACTTTTATAACCCAAAACAGAAGAACGAGCTCCTAATTTCTACATTAATAAGTATATTTACATACATCAAATTAGGATTTCTCCTGATTGAGTTATTTATAATAATTGTGTAGTTTAACATTACATTATGCCATTTTTGTCACTACTCATGACACTGTGCGCCGCCTCCATACATTTGACGCTGTCATGTGAAAAATTCTCAAACCCTTTTCTTTTCTGGGAGCTAAATTAATGGTGTTTGTTGGCTAACTAAACCATATTTACATGAATAAATATAATGGATTGTCTGTATGTACAATTATGTGTGTTCGTATGTATTTTCGGCATGCCTTACAGATATGTTTGTACTCGTATATCTATGTATGTACAAAGAACCTGTGTTTGTAAGTCTATTGGGTACATTCTATGTGTGTTCACCATAAATTATAGTGCAAAGTTTACAAAGTCAAGTGATATGTCTGTATGTGAGTGTTGTTTACGATGACAAAGTTAATGAAGTCATTTCTTTTGTAAAACACACACACACACATTTATGTGAACATATATATGTATGACCGGCGCTTTGCAACCGCTGAAGGGAATTTCGGCACAACTCCTCCTCCAATTTGATGGGTTTTTGTGACTGGCTTCAATTTCGTATAAGAAATACACTCGAGGGGCTGAATTTCTCTGTCGAAGGGAGACCGCAATTAGAAAATTAGATTTTTTTTTTTATTTAAATCAATCTACCTTATTTTTGGACGTTGGTCGGGCCAGAAGTCGAACCTGGGACCTTCCACATGGTACGCATTGCAAATCACTCGGCTATTGTGACCATCATACACACTCTTATATGCATAAGCATCTTAATAACTCAAATTTTCAACACTCCGAGTGAAGGAGTGGGTTAAACAATAAAACAGGCTTTATTTAAAATCTAAAAAGTTATGCGAAACTACAACATTTTGTACAACAAACTTTCTCAACAATAGAGGCCAATTAAATTTGATTGAATTGATGCAGCAGATATAGTTAATTCAATTAGTTATATAATTTAGACACTACAAACAAAAGCAAAAGAAAATAAAAAAATAAAATTGAATTGAATGAACTTCCGCACAGCGGATAAGGAGCTCGGCCAAAAATCGCTTCAGCTGTTACAAGGTGATATTTATATATATTTTATACTTAGACCAGAGCTCTAATACCAAGTCCGCTCATAAATGAATATTCTCTAACTATTTTCAAATTTTTTGAGTGTGAATCTAACTTAATTTGAGTAATGTTCAATAGTTAGATGCAGACTAGGTACAAGTATTGTAGAATAACATTAGGTTACATCGAACCTCTTTTTCAATAAATCTGGTCACAAACAATGACACAAACGGTGCTAGGAACATCCAAGACAATGTTGGGCGGTAAGGATTTTTCATCTTGGTGTAAAATATGTAATTCTACAATAGAATGATAATGATATTAGTTCCACTTGCACCACACTTTATATGTTTAACTTTTGAACAGACATACATTTTTCAATTTCTGTGCTGATTTATCATTCGTTTTTAAACTAAACGTTCAATCAGCGTACACCAGACGCTACCCATCTACGTGCATATATTTCCATATGATGAAACAGAATTTTTAGTAAGTTTGGATCCTAATAAATGTTATTTTATTTAGCGAATGCAAGGCAGGGTGAATAAGTTTGCGGGAGAGCTATCATTACCACGATAGACTGGCACGCAGGCACAAGCGAGATAGTTCTGTTGTTATATTGCTTGAAGAGCCTTCATATTCTGAAGTTGTGGATTGAGAGTTTGCTGAGGAAATGGCAGTTTTGCCAAATATACCCAATTTCCATTTTTTATTAGTGCATTTTTTGCGCAGATAATAAAAGTCCTTGTTTTAACTCTTTTTTAAAAAGAGAATTTTATTTTTAATTAAAAATAATAAATAATTAAAAATAAAAATTGAAGAAAGAAATCAAAAAAATATTGTTTTGCTTTTTTTCACGGAACATATCCGATTTCGGAATTTACATAATATTTTGTGACATTTCGTATATATTAGCATGAAAATTAATGCTTTAACTTTTTTTTCGTATCCAGCCTTATTCAAATGTTTCCAAACAGTTTTTTGTGCAATCTTCAGCCCTTGGGCAATTGAAACTGTGCTTACATGACGGACGGACTCAAAAATGGCCATGATCACCATTTTCGACAATTGGCCTTCCACTCTGTGAAACATCAAAATTACCACAATGAACCCGAAATTGTGCATGATTGACTAAACACAGTATCAGGATCATAAACGCTATTCACATTTTCAACCCCTGGATTGCCTTTTCGCCCTTATAATAATGGATTTCGTTTTAGAAGACCTAATAATTGACATAATCCAATGTTCTTCCTCGGTGGGTACTAAATTTATTTGGTGAGGTCTTTGATAACTATGTATTTGCCGTCGATAGCCCCGACGCAGTTCGGAAGATTCCATTGAGTATGGAAGCCATTAGCCATTATCTCCAACATCGAAAGTTCTATCACCTCTCGTATTTCTTTTTCAACACGGTTCATTTCGTTGTAAAGCTACAGAAGTCAAGTATAATACAAGAATCCTTAATCCTTAATTATTCCGCTTTGGAAGCTGAATGAGCCGTATCATTCCACAATTTGTCAGAGTAGGTGACAAATCTCCACTTCTAATTTTTTGCCTTGAGATATGAAGCGGTCATCACCGCACTCATAAATATCATCCAATCCAACCTAGAATAAAGAAAATTCACTTTGTAGGTATAAGAACTTTGAATTGTTGAAATATTTTGGATAACCTTCTCATCGTCTTCCATTGCAGAAACTGAAGCGAACCTTTTCAAAATTAATAAAAATAGTAGGTTTTAATAAATGTAAGCAAAAATAATCGGAGATTTAGCAGCCACTCAGGTTAAGGGGTTAGGGGTAGTCAGAGGCACGAAAAAATGAGAATTTTCAGTATTTTTTTTTTGCTATTAAATAATTTTATTTTACAAAAGTAGTCATATGGTATTATTCAACAATGTTTTGACTTGAAGTCACGAAAATTTCAAAAAAAAAAAAATTTATTTCAGAAGTTACAGCTGTCTGTGTTAACCCAGTTCCAAAAAAAGGTCCTTGCGGTGACAATCATAAGTCCTTGGAGATTCATCTGAAATCAATCGGATAGAAAAAATTAGTTTTATAAATAAATAATCCTGGGCCTGATCGAAGGATTTTATTTTTTTTTCAAAAATTAACAAAATGGCGGCCTCAGGAAATTTTTTTCTAGATTTTTGGGAAAAAATCAACAGTTAATTGGACTTAAAAAATCGAAATTTTTCAAAAAATGAAAATCCTTCGATCAGGACCGAGTTTATTATGTATTCTACAAGCTGTATAAATTTCATTAAAATCAACTGAGCGGTTTTCGAGTTAGAGTTGTCACCAGTTCAAAAAACATAGTTTTGAGAAAAACGCGTTTAAAGTTTCACACAGCGCTTTGAAAGGCCCGAGCTCTCTTTGTTATTTGTCGAATAACTTAAAAACGAATTATCGGATTAACTTGAAATTTTCAGAGATTATTTTTAAGATATTATACTTAACGAAAATGGTGAAAATATGACACAGGCGGTTCGTAAAACTAATAATATTGCTGTAGCCCAAACTGTTTGCAGAAAACCCAGGCTTGTCAATTTCTCGGCCATTCCACAAACGTCACTACACCATATTTCGAGTCTTTGGGTTTAGTTAACACAAGTACTCAAACCGGCCGGCCATCAGCGACGTCGAGTCTTTGCACCCTATCAGCAAATACATGGAAATGATCCGGAATATCATTGAAAAATCATCTTGACTGATTAGTCCCATTTCCTCCTCGATGGCTACGTCAATAAGCAAAATTGTGGCATGTCGCCTCCGAAAACCCAATATTTATTGTCTCCGCACTCAACGTGTATCGGTTTTGTGCGGTCCATTTTCAAAAAATTAGGATAGAGCAATACCACACAGTGAATGGATTGCGCTATCTGAACTGATCTGGAAAACGCCAGTCAGCACTACCTGCCAAATAAGAAATGAAACAATAGATCTTTTAAGGGAAAAGTTTCCAGACCGCGTTATCTCTCGAAAACGCTATCGTAATTGGCCACCGAGATCTTGTGATTTTACACTTTCCGACGTCCTCCCTTGAAGCCACGTGAATGATAAGGTCTGCACCAACAGCCCAACGTCGATTCAAGATCTCATTGATAGAATTCGTAAAGCTGCAGAGGGCATACATCAGCTATTTTGCGATTCGGTGATGGGAACTTTCATAAAAAGAATACGGTGCAGTGAGTGTAGCCGTGGTGGCTATTTGGCTGACATTGTTTTCCATTATTAATGGAATATCTTCCTATCTACATTGAAATAAAAAAGTTCTATTTTTCTTTGAATATCAAAATAACATCTCTTATTCAAAATACCTGTATTTGAATTTTCTTAGTTTTTTCTCTTTTTTTGATATCTCACAGATCTTTACTTTTGTCTTTTAATTATTGTGTGTATCTGTCTGAAGTCAAAAAAGGGAATGATTTTGCATATCTTGACCACACATTTGCCCAGAATCTTTTAATTCTAACTAAAATATTTAAAATATCGAAAATTACGCTGATTGTTCAGTATTATTCTGACTACAGTGCCATCTAGCGCGTAAAGTTTTGGTGAGAAAACTTGTTTTAATATGCTGACATATGTGTTACATAAGAACCAAATCAAATGGCTGGACTATTTATAACTTTGCTGAAACAGTGAGCTGACAATCGTTCAGTTATGTCTTTAAATTCTTGTTTTTTATTTTAGTGAATACATCTTTCGAACAATAGCGTTTATCAAGTGACTTGATTTGATTGGGTCTTTTCCTCAAATGTTTTGTGTCTTAATTTCAGATGAAATATTTTTTATGTAAAGAGCCGTCTATTGAATTCCAGTAATGGCTGTGGAACAGCCATGCATGTGCCAGTGTAACAATTCCTTCATTACAAAAATTAGATTAGTAACAAAAACGCATCAAAATGTTTGCCATCACCACCAACAAAAACATAAATTTCAACAAGACAAAACTTCTCGAAAACAAATTAATATCATTGACTTGCAGCATTGGTTGCTTCAAAGCAAACTCAGTATACCCACACCCACATAAAGCGCTGTTTGAGACTGTGCGGCTACCAGCAGCAGTATGGAAATGTGAGCGCTTGTTTCCTTGGTTAGCAGCGAGCGAGAAACAAAAAGCCGATAGTTTGCTACTTGTTTGCACATCCGCTTATTTATATTTACAAACGCCAAGTATCAAGTAAAATGCGCCAAGCAGAAGGTGTAAAGTGAAGGAGTAGAGGAAAATGTCTAAAATTAACTTCATAACTACCGAAAAAGTTTATGTCACCTGTAAAAACAGGAGTTCATAATGTAGCCGGGAGCACACGACGCGCTCACCGCTACCCCCCCTCGTGCCTTTCAAACAAAGTATCACCCAGTATCACTTCAACCAGCAAGTAATCAAGAGCAAGTAGCAATTGCAAACAACAAAAACAAAAAAAAAAAAACAAAAAAAAAAGAGAAAAAAAAGCAGCGCAAAGGAGGGTTAGAATGCCGACAAGAGCATGTCATTGGCACCACGTTCGCGAAATGTTTTTTATCACCTTTTGTAAATTTTAACAGCAAACTTTGAAAAGTTCGACTTTTACTGTCGCTATTATTTCAGCCAGTTATGTTCGTATGTATGTATGTATGGGTGTATCTTGTTGGGAGGGGGAAGGATGGTGAAAACTTAGTTTTGAAATGTGAAACTATTGCAACGCCATGGCTGTGGAGTAGCGTGTAGCGTGGCAGCAATATGTTGTTGTTGCAACAACAAAAGCAACAAGAATGTGTTATATACGCGCAACAACAATTTTTTGGAAAGTCATAGTGGCAGTAAGGGCATGTCAGCTGAAGAATTTTTTTATATTTATTTATTATTATTATTTTTTTTTAATATGTATGAGCAAATGTAAAAACGTTTTTTTTTATTTTGACAACAATATTTTTATCCTTTTTGATTTCGTCAATTTTTTAGTTATCTTTAGAGCTTAGTAATTGTTGCATGACAGCCGAAACTTTTCTCTGCAGTGGGTTCTCGGCGGAAGTTGAGCTCATTTACGCTAACTTTACTTAGTTTTTTTCTTTTTTGTAAACTTTTCCGCTTGTTTTTTAGGCAAACAGCAACTAACTAGTATGAATAAATTATACTCAAAGTATGATTATAAATATTTGTTGGCTGTTAAGTGGTAATTAATTTGTTAAACAATTTGAAAAGATAAATAATTTTAAAATGTTAATTATTTATTTTTGCTTAAAAAAAATCTATTAAATTTTTCAGCTATTAAAGCGCTTTAACACTGCGTACTTAACATAATTCCCAACACTTTTTTTCTGTTTATTTCTAAATTTCGTCGAGCAGAAATTAATTGATTTCAAAACCGAAATATCACTTTAACGCTTCAACAATTGTCAAACGAAGTGACTCCTATGCGTGCTTTTATTTATTTTCTTATTTTACATTTGTCGCCTCACTTGTCTCGGCGTATAAGCACGGCGCATCTGTACTGGTTTGATGGGGAAAGTATAAAATCTCTTACTACTTTTTTCAGTTTTAAGCAGTGCAGTGCGCCGTATGTGCGTCGGATTTCTGTGAATTTAAAATAATTGATATTTATTCGAGCGCAAAATTAATCCAAATAGCTGCGGCATCATCGACATTGACTTTGGCTTTGACTGGCAGCACCGGCTGTGTCATGTGTATAATCTCGATATGTAAATGAAAGCATACGTATATGTACGTATGTACCAACAAATTCAACTATGCATGTATGTGAAACAGAACTTTAAAAAGCCTTAAATTGATTGTTCCTGTTAGCATGTAAATGAGTTTGAAGTTTTACCTACACATATACTCGTAGACATGATATGTACATAATCAGGAAATTTAAATTAATTTATCGCATTGTTTTTCAAACATTTGATAATAAATTTTGGTTTAAAGAACGTTGTTTGTACTTTTATAATTAAATAAAAATTAATAAAATTATCAATTTTCACAAAGCCACACAATTTATTGATATTCCTTAGTAGCCTTTTACAAAAAGCATGAGACCTTTACATCGAGAAGTTAACCATTTAGAACTTTTTCTCATTGGCAATCAACTGATGAATATACCAACTGATCTCTGCAAAGTTCAGATCTGTAGTATTTTCGTACATCCAGAATACAGGATCTAACCAGCGTTGCCACTAATTTTTGGTTCGTTGTAATGAATTGGCAGCTGCCAATGCAAAACCTTTCTCTCGAAAACTCCTAACGCCGACTGAAAAGGAATAATTCACTTTGAATTGTGTTCCTACTGCGAAGATCCCTCTAAAGGAAGCAATCGCTTAGAGGTGTCTAACTTTAGCTAGCAGAGAGTTTGGTTGGGAGGTACTTATGCATCTACCTTTAAGTCCAAGATTCGGACCAAGTGAATGCCTTCAGTCCCATTTAATGGCGAATAATTTTACTGGTAAAGCAAGAGCAGGTTGTGAAAATCGCTTTTTTTTTTGCCAATAAGAACTATGGTTTCTACGAGAGAGGCATGCACAATGACATTAACTTCAAGACAGTAAAAAGTTATCGAACAAAATGTTGCATATTTGACAAAAATCGAATAAATCTAACGATGTTAAGTAAAGCCTTCAATTAATTTTTTTTAAATAGTTTCATACTGGCAAGTTGCTGCTCTTTAAAATTATCTTCTTTTTTTTTACACTTGAACCTTCTACATATTTAATTTAGTACAGACTTTTGCACAGCAAATTTAAATTAGTATATGTTAAAGTAAGTATGTTTTTTGAGAAACTTACTGATTAAAGTAGAGAATAAATTTAAATTTTGTGTGTGCAAAGTATTCGATGAAGTACCCGCTAGGAAAGCAGAAGAAGAGGAAGACCTCCACCACATTGGAAGGATCAGAAAGAGAGTAACCTGACTTCAATAAGTATTTCCAACTAGCGCCAGATTGCGAAAAGAAGACATGAATGGCGCGCTGACATTGATTCGGCTATAATCGCGTAAGCGGTGCCAACGCCAATAAAGACGAAGTATGAATAGTCAGTGAATTTACTAAAGCATAACTTTAGAAATTTAGTTTACTTTTTCAATTAATAGTAAAATTTAAAGTCTCCGCAAACCATACATTAAAAAATTTTTAAATTCTTCAAACCTTATAAATTGCAAACGATTTGAAAACGAACTAAAAAATCAATTTTTCTTCTTTATTTAAGTTTGCTTTCTCACAAATTGCTTGAAATTTCACTGTGAGCTTAGACAAACAAAAGCTGTATATTCTTACTTTTTCATATACACACATTATATGTACGACAATTCGCCTTGATTGGTGTTCTGTGTGTGAATTCTCGCTCTCAAACAATTGGAATAAAAACTATGTAAACATAGTGCACAGGTACTCAGCAAATATTTTTCCAACGCAAGTGTAACACGAAGAACGAAAAAACGAGCAATAATAGCAAAAACAAAAGCATGCTATGGTAGAAACAAACAACAATTTACTGTCATAGTGAATACATACGTTCTGCAGATGCATACGTATAGCTTAGTAAATGTGTGGAGAGCAATGTTCGAAGAACACTCATACGCCCTGTCGTACACCACCAACGACGACCCACTATGCGATTTTCTGTTGTGCGTAAAACACAAGCATATAAGATTACATATACCTACATACGAGTACAGGCCACATTTATCGTATGTGAGTGAGTTTAGATTTTGTGTATCGCTTTAAAAAAAAAAAACGAGCAAAAGCCAAAAAAAAAACAACAAAATAAAAAAAATGAATTTAAGAAAAAAACAGAAAAATTGAGGATCATTTGAATAGACAACATGATGAAGCCCAACGTATATGAGCCACGCAACATACATACAGACCCATGCATATATAGACAGCCTTGGGTATGGGGACATACACATAGCCAACAACAACCCAACTACAAGGAATATAGGGAGAGTTAGTGCAGGAAAAAAGCATCCTCACTTATACACTTATGCCTGTATATATATGTACGTACATCTGCAAAGCTATGTTCCTTCAACCTATTAAAACAAAAAAAAAAAAAAAAAAACAACAAAAAAAATAAATGCAAATTGAATTTCAATCAAATCTAAACTAAGGCAAATAAAGAAGGCGATTGACAAGGCAAAAGAATGAATACATGTAGGAGGAGAAGTAGCACACACCACTAGCGTAAAAAAATTAAAAAATATACACATACCATGCCATGCTATGGCACTTTAAATAATGTCAGTGGTTGAAGAAATTGTATGAGGAAAAAAAATTCTGAAGCCACGTCATTCTTTGTGCCAATGAAATTAATAGCATATCCTTATACGTTCTTGCATACATATGTGTACATACTCGTATATGTGATGCCTAGAGGTGAAAATATGTAGGCGTGTTATCGGAGGGCCTTTAAGTGATATATTCAGATTGTGCAGGCATGTGTAATGTATGTAAATCTGTTGTTATACCAGTGATACCTACGTTATGGCATTTAGTGAAGTAGATAAAAATCTTATGTAAGTGTTCACCATGATAAACGCAATAGATCGGAAATTGTTTTAACTAATTGATAGACGTGTCGGCTGAGCACATGCAGCATCACTATTTATAATTCGGAATTTTGAAATTTACTCAAAATTATTTATATTTTAAATTTTATTTAAGAAAGCTTATATAAAAACAAACAAAGGCAAATCTTGCTAGGCCTCAAACTATTTGAAAAATTTGAATCAAACTTCAAAACTTCGTGACACTTCAAAATGGAATAGTAAGTAAAACGACGTCACATAATTTGTTTTTGTTATTACTTTTAAATGCATATAATTATTTACCAAATATTCTTTCAAATATCTTAATATTTTTTGAATTTTGCTTAAATTACCAATGTGAAGAAGAAAATGCTTTATAAAATTTTTAACCTGTATCTGGTTAAATGCTGATTTTTTTTTTATTTTTTTCGCAGCATACAGTGTATTATTTTTCTAAAATAAAGTACGAAGTGCGAACATTCGATATTCCTATAAATTCTATTCGAGTTTCACGGTTTCAACTTGAGACTATTAAATAAATTTTTTTAGATGCCAATTGGTCATAGTCCTATCAAAGGTACTAAGGAACCCAAAATGTCTAATTCCAAAACAAGAAAGGGAACTTCACTCGAAGCCCTAAGCACTAAAGGAGAATCATCATAAACGCGCAGATCTAAACAGATCGATCCTTCCGCGCAAATTTTAGTTTCATTAAGTGACAATATTATTAGATACTGTTCTCGATTCAGTGATTCTCACATTCAGGATCACACGGAAACGTATCTAAAAATAAAAAAAATAATCCCTAGATGTGTGTTGGGTAGAATTCAAAACTGTTCGAAGCAGTCTACATATCCTCCTCGAAACCACATTATCCTTGTGGGAACAATCTCTTGCATCTCGAAAAGAGCTGGTAGCATGGTCGCAAATGAACGATTTCCTCACTTCTATATACGAAGTGGTGGAGCGTCTTAATCGGCTTCATCAAAACCAAAATAAACCAGAACCAGTTGCCACTCAACTTTCGCTCACAATAGATCCTTTAATAGGACACAATCATTTGTGGCAGAACAAAAGAGAGATCACACATGTCCATGTTGCAATTCCCAATTTCATAATGCCACAATTTCAAGAAAATGGACTTCTTCGTGTGAATGATAGATTGGCACATTTCACGCTGAGTTACAATGAAAGACACCCAATTATCATCCCAACTAAATGGAGACTCAAATGGTCAGGCAAGAGTTCTTCATTCCGAAGCTCAAGCAGCTAAAAGACACGCGCGCAAATCATGGCCGCTCTAGCCCCTGAGCGTTGCATACTCCCACTTCCATTTTCTGCAACGGGAGTAGATTTTGCAGGGCCTTCTGTCTGGAGGTCGAACACCTATTTTAAAAGCTATGTTGCAGTCTTCGTCTGCTTTCGACGAGGATTTGCATCCCAAATTATGAGCGACAATGGCAAAACGTTTATCAGTGTCCGACGTGACTTCGTTATATTCCTTAACGAAAGCTCTGCCGACACAGTCCACAAATGTGCTCCTCAACGCATAAATTGGCACTACATTCCTCCCAGCGCACCCCACATGGGTGGCTTATGGGAATCAGCAGTTAAAAGCTTTAAAATTCATCTCAAAAAAACCGCTGCACCTCATAAGTTTACGTTTGAGGAATTTACAACACTATTAGTGCTATTTCGTAAGACATCGCTGACCTTACTGCACTCACTCCTGGTCATTTTATCCGAGGTGCACCGCTTATGGCCATCCCCGAGCCAAACGCAATAGACCTTTCATTGACCAATCTATGGGAGAAGATTAAAGTCCTTCACCACGAATTCAGTCGACGCAGGAAGGAGGAATATCTCAAAGATCTTCAGAAGAGATGCAAGTGAAGAATCCATAGCGAAATCTTCAACCAGGCGACTTGGTAGTAGTCAAAGAAGACCCACTACCACCTACCGAATGGCGACTCGGTCGAATTGAAGATGTTCGCAGTGAACCGGATAACTACATTCGAGTTTTGGATGTATGTACCCAAAACGGAGTTATCACGCGTCCACTTGTCAAGTTGTACTTTTTCCCTAGTTATCATCCTTAGCTCACAGGATAGCATAGAAAAAAATAAAACAAAACTTTCATTTGTGTCAAGGCTCAATTATGAGTTCGTCCTGTTTCCCCTATTACTGTTCGCATTTTTCTTTGATCCTTTCGTTTCTTAAAATGACGTCAAAAACGGCCTACGGCAGAGATAGGAAACTGCCTCCAGTGCAGACTCTGCCACAAATGCTTACCACGGGCGAGTGTGATTCGCCAAACAGCTGCAAACGCTGCCAAAAAGCGTATCACACGTTGATGCACTAAGGTACAGTGCAAGCCAGCCACAAACGCAGCGCCCCTGGTAGTGGCAAGAAGGGAAGTAGTAACAACTACACGCGCACAATCAGCGCGCAACGATCGTTCATCACCGTGCGAGCAAAACAACGTGCGTCTTCCACCACGAAAAGGCGGATCCTCCTACCCCAAACGTCGCAAAAAAGCACCGAGTTCAATTTCAGCACCAGCGGGATGACAGCGAGAGAAGAAAGCGCGAACCATATCGGGCACTGCTACGGGCTTGCAAATGCCCGCCTTCCGCAAACGCGCTGCAAGAGGCGCCATCGGAGACGTTATTCGAGCCCACCAAACGTTACAGAATGCGATGGGTAACCATATATTTTTTGAAATATTGAAAAAATTACAAAAACGGTTTTGGACGGTAGAAGTTATAGCTGCTATTTCGGAAACCACCTCATTCCTCATCAGACTTCTTTTTCCAGATACGTTTGTTCGAATACGATACGAACTTGGGATTCCCACAGCACGAGCCAATGGTTATCCCATTAAGCTACGTGTGTGCCGCTTTCACTTATTATTGTTTTTCACCTTTTCCTTTTACCTACATATCCACGATCAAGTGCTCAGATATTCTGTAGGTGTGAAACTTATTTCCTTAGCGACTTCAACAGCGTATAAATTCATTTACTTGCAGAAAATATGAAACGAAATATACAGTCATTTGTGTGTACATCTGTCACATGCTTACTCGTATGCGGATATTCGTATGCTCTTGTATCTACTGTTTATATGTAAGGATACGAATATACGTATAAAATAAATATAATTGATATACAATCATACATACATACGAATATTACATGTGTTCAATCTGCTCATCAGTTAACGCCCACACACATGCAAATGTCTGCACCCAAAAGCTGCTGGCAGCCAGAGACCTGCAGACAGGCAGACGAATGAACAGGCGGGCGGGCGAAGAGCAGCAGCTATGTATTAGTGATTACAAAGTACCTCGAGGCAGCGACAGCACCACGAAGAGCAAGGACAGCCACCCAAAATGGCCTCAATAACATCAATGAAGGCAATATTAACACCAACAACAACCGTACCAAATGATGTGGTGTGAAAGAACGATTTGACACTGGCTGTCAATCGCCATGAACTGTAAGGACACAAGCTGCCACTAAGCAGTAAACATCGAACGGCGAATCCGTGAAGTAAAAGGAAGTGTGAGAAAAATAAATACTTGTATACGAGTAAACGAGTATGTATGTATGTAAGTAAAAGCGTGCAAGCATTTGGGAATGTTGAGCATGCAAATTAATGTGATGGGTAAAGTTGATGGTTGTGTGTATGTGCGCCATTTGTGAAGCGTTAATGTTGAAATGGTTACTTGCTTCTGGATCACCTTGTTGTTGGCATTTTTGCATGGTCTTTTGCAATTTCTGAGACTCGTAATACGAAATGATTGTTTTCTTTTGATCAATCAACTGTAGAGATTTTACTGATTGAGTTCAGTAGTGTGTGCTTATGTCACTTTGATGTACATATGTTTGCACACAATGTACGGTGTTCGTTGACAGTTATGGTGTGAGGATAAAAAATATTCGATTCTCTCTTTCAGTTGCGCATTTAATCTAAGTGGCAATATATTTTTGTATAAAAAAATGTAATTGCAAAAAGTTTAGAAAGCAAAAAACTATAAAATAATAATCCAACAAATTATTTTAGTTATTTGAAAATCCAACTAATTACACAAGTACTTTAAATGAAGTTATCAATAATGTTCTGCTTTCACAACTCAATTAAAAAAATCAGTCATAGGAGCCTAATAATAAAAAAAACAACAATTTTAATTTTTTATGCATATTTTATTATAACATGTTTGAAAATTAAGAGTTTATTTTTTAATAAATAAAACAGGTGGCGTCAAAATTAGGTAACAGTCACAAATCCCTTAAATCATATAGATTTTAAGAAGAAACCTAAGTGGAATCATATTTTTTTTGCTACATAACATTTGCTAAACCCAAATTTACAAAAAGTATTAAACATTTTTATTAAAAAAATATTTAAACAAGTTATTTCTCAAACTTTTCAAATATACGTGCTCAAATACATACATATGTACATAGTAGTGCTGGCATAAATATAAATTAATTCATATCATTTCTCAGAACTAGTACATATGTAAATGTAATTATGAGTAAAACAATTTACCACCTGTGCTTATAAATGGTTTATTCCAAAGTAAAATGAAATAAAAAAATATTAACTCTAAGAAAGTAAGAAAAATAACTGGAGTGATATTGCCTAGTTAAATTTAATATTCATTTCTCTTAAAATATCCGTCTGACTTGGTTGGGAAATGGTAAAAGTTATGAAGCAAAATTATTTCCAGCCGATTTCAGCACAATTTCTTTGAATTCTCTAATATCAATATAGTGTCTAATTAACTTCATAAAATATATATTTCCAGTTTTTCTTGAAAGTTGGAATTTTATTTGATCAAATTATTTATTAACTCGCTTTTAAATTTATTTATATACCCAATAAAATCTATAATTTCTGGAAATCACCATTTTTACTTTTCTTTCACTCACACACATATTCTCTATCCCAAGTCCTAACTGTGACTCAATGACAATATTTCCTTATTTGCTCATTGTCATTTCCGCAGTTAAGCTAGCGTGTGTGTGTGTGTGTGTGTGTGTTTGTATTCTTTTTTTTTATGTTGTGGCAAATGTGGTTTACTTATTTATTCACTTGCTGGGTTGCTAACCACCTTTGGGAAAAATTGCCGCCAAGAAAAACACAATTGTAGGAAAACAACTGAAACCGAATTGTTTTATGGATGTGAGTGAGTGTGCTTGTGGGTGGTTGGCAGGTTGGCAGTGAAATATGAGTTGTGTCATGTTTCTGTTTACTTTTGTGTTTATTTTCCCTTCCCCCCTTTTTCAACTGCCTGTAAGTATTTATTTTTTGGTGCCTTTCATTTCAGTTTTTTGTGACTTTTTCGTTTGTACCCTAATTTCGGCATTTTTATTTTTACTTTTTTTTTTTTTGTAAACGCTTCTTGTTGTTGCACGCATTTCGATATTTTCAACGTTTAATTTAGTGTTGATTCGTGTGTTGAAGCGAAATGTTACAAATAAACCGAAATTCCTTGAAGCGTCGAAGAAAGGTAGCATAGATATTGGCCAAAAATATGTTAAAAAACATCTAAAAATGGCTCAAAAGCCTGCAGTAAATTTATTTGAAAATTGTTTGTGTTTTCGCGCTTTTTACATAAATTTTACGCTAAATTTAATGTGAAAATAATTTTTTTTTTACTTCTAAAATGAAAAATATTAGACTTATTGAATATGCAAATAAGTGAAATTGTATTTTAAAATTTATGATTCTTTGCTTATGTTTTTGAATATTTATTTTTGAGCAAAATAGTGGTGAATTGTTTAAGCAAAATTTTATTGTTATTAATTTATTTATTTTTTCTCTATTATAAGTAAATCATACTCTAATTTAATAATGTTCATTTCAAGAAAATTTTCGTGGAATTTCTTGTGTATAGTATGTATATAGATATATCTATTTATATCAGTGTATGTGTATCCAAATAATGTGTCCTAGTGTTATCGGACAGTAAACTTTGCTTCGTGAAAAGGTCGAGTGCGCTCAATTACCTTTTAAGGTGAATGACATTAAATGTCCTCCGTGGTATGTTCTTACACCCGTATGAACGTATAAATGTACTAATACAAACATATGTGTGCCCATAAGAGGGAATGTCTACCTGTATTTCAATTTGTGTGTAAATAATCACTTTTGGTTTTGGAGAAGTGTGAAATGTAGAAAATTTTTATGGTTTTTATAACCTACATTTTTAAAAAATTCAACTATTTTTTATTAACTAAAAATAAAATAAAATTACGGACACTAGGTACGAGTTGTTTGGAAAATATCAGTTATTAAATTTTTTACTAAATAGTGAAAAAACCAATCTCTAAATTTCATTAGAAAAATATTGTCCGCACATTTACAAAAAATCACATTTGGTAATAAGAACTACAATTGAACAAATGATTAACGCAATTATTCTATGTGCAGAATTACACCATTTTTCACTATTCATTCAAACGAATTGATTTAATATGCAGCCACTGTATATAAAAGACGAGTATCGACATACCAACCAAAAATGAAATGATACATAAATAATAAATGTAAGTCAGAAAAAATTAAATAATATAAAATTAAATAAAATTATATAAAATAAAATAAAATGAAACAAAATAAAATAAAGTAACATAAAATAAAGTAAAATAAAATTAAATTAAATAAAATAAAATAAAATAAAATAAAATAAAATAAAATAAAATAAAAAAAAAATAAAATAAAATAAAATAAAATAAAATAAAATAAAATAAAATAAAATAAAATAAAATAAAATAAAATAAAATAAAATAAAATAAAATAAAATAAAATAAAATAAAATAAAATAAAATAAAATAAAATAAAATAAAATAAAATAAAATAAAATAAAATAAAATAAAATAAAATAAAATAAAATAAAATAAAATAAAATAAAATAAAATAAAATAAAATAAAATAAAATAAAATAAAATAAAATAAAATAAAATAAAATAAAATAAAATAAAATAAAATAAAATAAAATAAAATAAAATAAAATTAAATAAAATATAATAAAATAAAATTAATTAAAATAAAATAAAATAAAATAAGACAAAATAAAATAAAGTAAAATAAAATAAAATAAAATAAAAAAAATAAAAAAATTAATAATATAAAATGAAATACCAACACCTTTCAAGGGCATTTATTTATTTTTTTAGTTTTCCTGTCATTTCCGTTTGATATATTTATGTATACCTATATGCATACTCGTGTATATTAATTCACAGCAACAATGACGCACAGGAAAACAAAGCTTTCGCGTTTTATCAATGGACTCATCGGTCATTGAGCTGGAAATTAATTAAAAAATGTCAACAATTCCCATGAAAATTAAATGGAATTTGCAAGTAACAAATGAGCTGAACTCAAGTACAATCTATAAACATGGATATACAAAACGCAGCTATTTAATTTTTTGTTAACATTATAAACAAACAAAAGCGTAGATAGTTTAGATATTTGTGCACTTTATGGAAGATGAGATTCATTGTATAGAAGAGCATTCAAATAATAGTATACTCAATGGGTTGGGTCACAAAAGAAGCTAATGTGATGCAAATTTGCCCGGAACAATGCTCTTGATATAATGCCAATTAAAGAACTTGCCTGCAAGTAAATGCATAAGTTAATAAATAAATTTAAAAGTAAGGAATTACACACTCGTAAGCCGACATGCTTATATGTACATAATAATACTTATGTATTGGGGTATATATTGCGAGTTTATAATTACCACTCACCAATTCTCCATTAACTGTAGCATGTCAATTATGTCTAATTTGTGCAGTATTCAAATATGTACATATATACATACATACATCCATCAATTTGCGAGTACCTTTGAGTGCGCTGAAACACTCACACTCAACTGAATTTCGTTTTTTGCCATTCCTCCAACAGTTTTTATACCCTTCATGAACAAGAAATGACACATTAACTTTGGTCCACAAAAATTTATTCCGATATGAGTAGAATGGCGAACTGAATTGATTTTGCGATATCCGTCCGTCTGACGATGTGCCTGACCGTCCATTTGTCTATCCGTCTGTTTGAACGAAAACTAGTCTTTCCGTTTTTGGTTAGCCTTAGTACTTTTGTGTCCGGCTAAATCGGTCGACTATATCATATGCACCCACGCCACCGATTTGTTTATGGTAGATGAGTGATTTTGGGTTATGAATACTTCATGGAAATGAGTATTCTACACTCATATAATGAGTAAATATTGGTACTGAAAATCATCACACTATAACATATATGTAATTATGTGGGTGCTAATATTTAATCCTCAAATAAATATAAAACAATAAATTTCATATGTTCATGAGTGGTATAAAGGTTTCCGCATAGTCGAAAACAGATCTGCTTTCTAGCTTTATTATGAATTTTATTTTTGTATGTCAATCGTTGGCAATCACTGAATGTCAATTGGTGGCTCTACTTCGTCGACTGCATGTGGGTGACGATGCGATGCAGAAGAGTGACGAAGAGCTTTGTCGACGCTTTAGTATGCTTTATATTGTATTTGTTTTTGTTTACTTTATTTTCGTACTCCTACTCTCATATATTGCTTTACTTGTACGTGTAGGTACTTTGGTAATTTTCATTTGACCTTATTTTTGTTGTTGTTGTGCATGCATTATTCACCGGCAACACTTTTCATTATTTATTCATCATCATTGCACGATATTTCTCATTGTATGTATGTATACATAAAACATTAAATGGCGTACAAATGTATGTACTCGTATATCATTCGAAATAATGTATATACAGTTACTCACATAAGTATTTTGCGTATACCATTGTAAGTAGAAATTTCTAATTTATAGGCGCTGTGTAGATATATTTACCGATTTCAAGGTATATTTTCATTGCTGGGCATTTTTCCAAAATTGTTGCATTTTCCACTTTTTTCCCAACAGGTGGCTATAAATGCGAATTACTATTATAATTATATATATATATATATATATATATATATATATATATATATATATATATATATATAATTGGCGCTTTGTAACCGCTGAAGCAATTTTAGGCCGAGCTCCTCTTGCGTCTTGATGTTTTTCCATCGTATATTTAGTGTCAAACAAATGACAATTTGAAAAATTTCTTACAAAAACTTTTGGCTTACTTCAATTGATAACCGTCAAACAATCAAAAATTTAGGCAAAAAATATCATTGTTATTCATATCTTTTTTTTTCAATAATTTATAAAACTTATACATACATAAATTGCATATACATAACATTGGAACGATTTTCGGCCGTAATAGCAACGTTTTTAGTAGTGTGCACTTCCATGTGAAAGGAAAGAGACCAACATCCAAATTTATATAAAATTAATTTTGAATTATTTTTTCCAGTGGCTGTAGAACCTCAGCAGGGAATGTCACCACTTGCCGCTGAAAGTCTTAAATTAAATATAAAGCTCTCCTTCCTTGAATAAAATAACATCCAGACGCACCCCCGAATTGGATGAGGAGCTCGGCCGGAATATACAGCTTATTTGATTCAAAATGAACAAAACTTTCCTTATCCCCTAAAAATAAGGATCTTCATGGCCGTTTTAGAATTTTTAAACAACAGTTTTTAATGTAGATCAAGAAAGGGGAATTTCAGTCGTCAACAAATATCAAACAAAAAATTTTGCGTTGATATTAACTATTAGTGAAAAATCAAGTATATCAGTTATATGGTATAACAGAAACGATATAAAGCAAAAAAAGGTAGTTATTGTGGAAGTCACATTGTTCAAACCTGCTACTTTATTAATTTTTAGCAAAAGCTACGTATATTTCTGGAAGGAAAAATGGTTATGTTAAATACTGAAAATTTATTTCAACCAACTTTTTATTAAAATATGTTGGTCAATCAGGAGGACAAGCATCAGTTAGCGCAAACTTACTGCCGAAGAATGTTTTGATCCCAGAAACCTAGAAATAAATAAATACAAGCGAAGTCTTTTCCCTAGGCCTGAAATAATGATTAGTGTTTAATTACAAATTACAAAATAATATTTTTGAGCTATGAATTACGACTTTTGACGTGTTACCATGATTATACGAAATATTTAATACTTTTATCGACTTGAAGAAAATATTTATTTAAAAGCAAACATAATTTTATTTTCAGAAAATAATTATCATATGCATAATATTTCTGTGAGTAGCTGTATGTATGTAATAAAATGCAATTTATTTTACAAACAATTTTCCAAGCTTTTCGACCTACTAATATTTTACACTTTTGTCTATTACTGAAATTCTACCATTTTCCATTACACGTTATTTACCTATGCTACTCACCGCTTAAATTTTTTCTCGAGTTTAAGCGAGAGTGTTTCCTTTTAATCTTTTTATGTAATGACAATATTATAATTTAATTTTAAATTGTTTTTTTTTTTCGAAAAAAGACCACAATTAGAGTTGTGGGAATAGACCTGGGGCCAAAGAGAACTTTCTAGGTGCCATTTCGGATAATATATTAATAATAATAATATATACATATTTTTAACAGTGGTAAACCCAATACCTATGTATGATAACCCATTAAAACCCAACCATATATAAAACTATTTTTCTTAAATTCTATAAGGCGTTTATTAAAATGATGTAATTAACTCCATTTAAATGAGATAATGAGGGGTATCTATGTAAAGTTGCATTAATATAAAAAAACATTTAATTGCGAATAAGCGAAGGGCAGATAACGGGGCATCTTATGTATACACCGAAAACTATGTATTCATCATGATATTTCGGAATTTCATAAACTAGTGTGTGCTTGCAAGATTATACTCGCGCCTGTTCCTAATACCGCTCCAAGCGGTACTCAAGCCAGTACAGTGGGAACAAATGGATTAAATGGATCAACTCCACACTGCGAATTATAATATCCAAAAGAGAAGAAGGAAAATCTGTCCATGGAATATATTTTCAAGCAAATATCTCGCTACACAGTGTGTTTCAGATCGAGATCTCTGCTTTAATGAACGTGGCTAAACAATTTGTTGAAAGTTTTTCAGGAAGAGTCTCGATTATCATAGTCTCTAAAATTTTTCTAGTTTTTTGAAGATCTCGCTTGGAGTTGACTGAAAGCAATATCCCATATACGTATGTTTATTGTCACAGTGATGTAAAAAAAGATTGCTAGACCAATTAACTCGTTAGCAAAGGCATATTTTAAATAAAGAAAGGAGGTGTTTTCCCTTTGCGTCTTACAAGCTGGAGATATAGTAGTTTATACATATACCAGCGGTGATATGGTGTGGAAAATTCAATCAAATTTGGAAGACACGGTGCCATGGCATTTTCAAATTTATCATTCCGATTTGAGCAGATTCCTCTTCCGTACGGCGTGCTGTATAATTATGTTGGTCTTTTGTACGTCGGGAACGCCAACCGATATAAGCCCGACCTCTTCGTGGCAGCGAAATTTCAATCTGTAATTGATTACTTTATATGAAACTCCATAACATCACTGAATAATTTTCAATGAACTCGATCAGAAGAAAGCACACACATAGCACACGATATGGCTTTGCTCGGCTTTTCTTCTTCTTCTTCTTCTTCTGTATTGGCGTTGGCACCGCTTACTCGATTATAGCCGAATCAATATAGGAGCGCCATTCTTCTCTTCTTTTCGCTGCCTGGCGCCAGTTGGAAATGCCAAGTGAACCCAGGTCACTCTCCACTTTCAAAGCTGGAGTGCTTTCATCTATTCGGACGACATGACCTAGCCATCGTAGCCGCTGTCTCTTCATTCGTTGAACTATGTCAATATCATCGTATAGCTCGTACAGCTCATCGTTCCATCGTCTGCGGTATTCGCCGTTGCCAATGCGCAAAGGACCATAAATCTTTCGCAAAACTTTTCTCTCGAAGACTTCTAGAGCCGACTCATCAGATGTTTACATCGTCCACGCTTCTGCGCCATATAGTAGGACTGGTATGATGAGCGGCTTGCAGAGTTTGGTTTTCGTTCGCCTAGAGAGGACTTTACTTTTCAATTGCCTACTCAGTCCAAAGTAGCACCTGTTGACAAGAGTGATGCTGCGTTGGATTTCCAGGCTGACATTGTTGTTGGTGTTAATGCTGGTCCCTAGATAGACGAAATTATCTACGACCTCGAAGTTATGACGTGGGAGCCGAGTCGCGAATGCGATGACTGTTTGTTTGATGACAGGAGATATTTCGTCTTGCCCTCATTCACTACAAGGCTTTGCTTCGTTATCAAGTCTGGAGAAAGCAGAACTCACGGCGCGGTTTTTGAGGCCAATAATGTCGATATCATCGGCGTACACTCTTATAGAAGATTGTACCTTCTCTATTTAGCTCTGCAGCTCGTATTATTTTCTCTAGCATTGAATTAAAAAGTCACACGATAAGGAATCACCCTATCTGAACCCTCAATTGGTATCGAACGACTCGGAGAGGTCCTTCCCGATCCTGGCGGAGCTTTTAGTGTTGCTTAACGTCAGTTTACATAGCCGTATAAGTTTTGCGGGGATTCCAAATTCAGACATAGCGGCGTAAAGGCAGCTCCTATTCGTGCTGTTGAAGGCTGCTTTCAAATCGACGAAAAGGTGGTATGTGTCGATTCTCTTTTCACAGGTCTTTTCCAAGATTTGGCAAATGGTGAATATCTGGTCAATGGTTGACTTACCAGGTCTAAGGCCACACTAATAAGGTCCAATCAGTTTATTGACGGTAGGCTTTAGTCTTTCACACAATACGCTCGATGGGACTTTATATGCGATGTTAAGAAGGCTTATTCCATAATAATTCACTGTGGGATCGCCCTTTTTATGGATTGAACAGAGAGCTCTTAGGTTCCAATCGTCGGGCATGTTTTCATCCGACCATATTTTGCAAAGGAGCTCGGCTTTTATGGACGTAAATACAAGGAAACGGATCACACATATGCACGGGCCTGCCTTCCAACAATGCTTCAGATTAAGTCAACGAATGATACCATCTAGCGGGTTATGGAATGGACCAAATTAATCAGATATCTGCTTGGTGATCCTTGGTCCACTTACGAAAATTTTTATATATTAACCCAAACCAAAAAAAGAATTAATGTTCCTGTTAAACTAAGCAAAAGCTGTAGGTAAGTATCAAATTTCAAGTAAATCGAAATATAAATTCAAATTTTTCGAATAGATCAGTCCCAGGTCTGGTGTGAAAAATAAATGCTATGTTATTCTCAGGCCTACGGAATATTCACATAAAATTTCATTAAAATCGGTCAAGCCATTTCGTAGGAGTATAGGTACGTGTATATGTACGTGTACATATAATACTTGCCTGAAACCCGAACATTCTGCTGCTGCGATATAGAATGTAAATAGATTTAAGTATTTTTTTAAATTAATATTAAAATTCTAAAACTCGTTCCACATCAGCGGTTTAACTCTCTTTTAAGTTTAGTTTTCAGGAACTAAACAAATGCATACGAACACTTTTAAAAACCTCTATGACTCACAAATATTTCAAATGAATGAAAATCAACAACAAAATTTCCACGTCTATGACAGGAAATCGATTTAAATTACTATTTGGCTTTTGTTTTTGTTTTTTTTTTATTACTCTAATTTTATTTTCATTTAAACACCAATGTGTTATGCATGCCACAACAAGCGCACACGAGTATATGTATTCATGATTATCTATCAGATATGAAATCTTGCGCTTCGCCACTATTTGTCCATACACTTTGCCGCACTTTCGTTAATTTGCCGGCACATTCATATGTGAAGGTAATATAATATTATATATGGTGCACTATATATGTATTTTTATATAATATATACAATCGTGTGGGCAAAATAAATATAAATACTCATACCATATATACATATGTACTTATCGACATACGTGTATGTATGTACTCGTTTTACGCTGCGGTTTGCCGGCCCCACGCCAAAGTTAAACGCTTTCTTTACAGACAGACAGACGCATTTACTGGCTTACTCAGCGCTTGCGAACTTTAGTTTGTCTTTCAAAGCCGGCAGAGTAACAACAAGTCGCTCAGCAAAGCAAAACGTATTGAAATAAAACTTATTAAGCTACTCTTCACTGACTTTGGCCTACGCTCTCGTATTTGGTGTTTTCCAAATAAATACGTTTTGGTGTAAAGTTAAATTATTTCCACACGGAAGAATTTAATTGAATATTTTCTAAAAGTTCAATAATTTAGCTGTGTGTGAAAAAATGTCCGAGGAAGTAGATGTAAGTAGAGTGTAGTTGTGTATGTGTACTCAAAAAGAACTTGGGTTTAGCAAAATTTAAGAAAACCGAGTGGCGTGTGTGTTTAGGGCAGTGACCGCTAGAAGTGGCAATCTAATTTTTAATACTCAAACTCAATAAGAAAAATGGTTTTACGGCTTTCTTGCGCTTAAAACTGTTTTCACGTGAAAATTTTAAGTAATTAAATTTTTTTATTGTTGTTCTTTCCCATATACGGCTATAGTTTTGCTCTTGTAAGACTCATAACTCGTCTGACAACTATACGTGCATATACCTATGTATGTACATATAAACATTGGAACATATCTACATATGTAGCTTGCTTTAATTGTTTGCGGCTTTTTAGTTTTCATTAAGTTTTTTACATTTGTTTACTCACCAACATTTCAGTGAGTCATAAATGTTTTGTGCGCCACTTCACACGCTGTTTTTTATTATAATCTGCTTTTGTTTGTTTTTTATTTATTACGCCAACATCGTTACGTCTTTTTGAAAGTTCTCTTGACTCACCTGTTTGCTTTTCAGTTTAAACGCTTTACTTTGCCCTCACGTATTTTTATTTTGTGTATTTTTCGGCGCCAATGAAACCACAAAGTGATCTCAAGTAACAATACACGTGTATACTCGTATATTACGTTCATACATATACACATATGTATGCATGCGTATATGCGAATAAATATTCTCTAGAATTTATAATCCTCAACTATCATTTAAGTGTTAGTTAAATGAGATTAACCTTTTATTAATGCAATAACTAAAAATATTATGTAATTTTCTATCTTTCTTAACCAAAAATATTTATTTTTCAATTAAATTATATCGCTAATTTTCCAATTTTTTATATTAAATATATTCAAGTACTAGTTTCTTGTTATGTATGGAGATAATATTTTTTTTATAAATTAAAATGAAAATGTTTTCCGCGTTATTTGTTATCATTAGTTAAAAATGTCAATTCCCAACTTTCAAAATACATAATTGTTGTCCGAATATCGCTTTTATTCTTGCGGGAGAGGCCAAAACTTTTCCCAAGAACTATTTTGTTGCGATCTTGGATATAAATTCCAAGACGATTAGATATTAGAGCTCCAGATACCCGGGTATCGAGCATTGTGGACAGCTCGATACTCGCTCTATACTCGTTCGTTGTTCAAATTTTCAAATTTCAACTTTGTTTGTCAAAATTTCTTCAGTATTCCCATGAGTTTTACACTTTGCATAAATAAAATTACAACTATAGAAAGAAGTTCTGGGAAGAAAGTCAAATTTTTTATTTAAAATGCTCGAATTGCTCGAGCTCAAGCTCAGAAATTTTCGAGCAATGAGCAATGAACGACTGTGCGAGTACTCGTTGCTCAAATGCTCGAACAGATCGTAAATATTCGAACAAAATTTTGAGCTCTACTAGATACGAAACTTTTCACTACCTTGTAGCCTTCAAAAATCCGCATTTTCTATAAAATTTCTGAAGAGTGCCAGTGTGATAGAAAAATATCTTCTTGGGACTTTAAATGTAACTTTTTGCAAGAAGTACGCCAGACGTTCTAATGGAATATTTAATTACTATATATTAAGTTAAACATTAACATTACAATATTTTTTTCTATTTTCTCCCCGCTGAAGCAAATTTCTTTTGAAACTAAAATAATGGATAGGTTCTCAACCCTCTTCTTTCACCCAAAACAGAGTATTTAACTTCATTAACCTCTTCCATAGCGTCCTCGATAGCCAAGTGGTTAGCATTGGGTACTCCCATTCGGAAGGCGAGGATTTGAATCCTTGATTTGAGTCCGATCAACATCAAAAAATCAAAGAAAATTAATTTAAATAAAAAATTAAGTTGAATATTCTAACTGCGCTTGTCCCATTTTATTTCATATAGAGCTAGTTTACGAGAGATGTTGTCAACCTCCTGGGCAACACGGGTTCAGCGTTGTATTTCAGTCTGTGATTGGCGCTGTTATTGATGCTGGATCGTAGATAGACGGTATAATTTACAACTACAATGTTATGACTTTTAGCATGATATGGGAGCCATTTCACGGCTGCTCGGACTACACGCTTTCTAATAGAGTCTGGAAAATACAGAACTATAGAAGATTGCACGTTCTTTTTTTTATTTCTGGCGCTCGTACTATTTTCTCTAGAATTATGTTGAAGAAGTTGCATCTTACCCATCTTATCTGAAACATCCATTAGTTTTGAATGGTACGGAGAGATGTTTGTCAATTCTGACAGAATTTCTGATGGTGGCTGACGGTGCACAGACAGCTTTTTTTGTGCTATTTGAAACCAACTAAGATCTCGCCTGCAAGATGAAAATTTGTTCTATGATGGATCAATCAGGTCTAAGTCCTCACTTATAAATGGACATACCTTATATGCGTTATTAATAATACTGATCCCCAGGTTATCTTGGTCAGAAAAACTAACGCCGAACCATATTTTCCAAGAAATTCCCAGTTCTTCGCTTCAATATTTGAACAGCTCAGGCGGTGATGAAACGTCTATAACATCGTAATCGATTTGTGGTTCAACTTCGCCATTTCCATTGCTTTCTTTGTTATTGAAGTGTTTCCTCCATTAATTGTACATCATCCAGATCACCTCTCTTCTTCGGGACTTGATTTGAAAGTAGGGCCAACAAGTGACAATTTGAGTTTTGGAAGAAAAAAATTAAATCAGCCGGAACGTTTAGGCTGAATACGGTAGTTCAATAGTGATTGTTAAAATTTTGGCCAAAAAGTGGGGCATAAGAAGAAACTTTTTAGATGGCATATGGTGCAAAATCTATTTACCGTTTGATCTTCTGGCAAGAATTCCGCTAAAAACAAAGTGAAAAAGGCAATATTATATCAAATTTTGACCGACTTTGAAGAGATATTTTAGGTTTCGTTTCTGCTGGTAGGAATTCTGAATATTCTTGACTGCTTTGCATAGCAAAACCGTAAACTCATTTTTCACAATCAGTTACAGGTGTATATTCGCCTTTAAAAGTCCTAATGTGAAGATATAAATAGATTTACCACAACAGTATTGAAACTGCATACTGCATAGACATACCTTACTTTTCTCATATCATATGAGTATACACGTACATATAATTTCAAAAATATGTCTGAAATTTTTTCCTACACTTAAGACAAAAAAAAATTTTCCATCTACTATTCGCAATGTCATGCGAAAAATCTGGTGCCCTCATTTCTATCTAACAGAATTGTTGATTTTCCATTAAAATAAGCATTTAAAATCTAAGCGATTTTTTTAATTGAAATATGTTAATTATGAAATTTCCTTCTCCACCTTAGCTAACCAACCAAGACCTCTACTCGTTGGAAGCCAATTTGGTTAACAAGTCAATGCGAGAACTGGCGAATGGCGAAGAGAAAGATCCAATTACAAAATTACGTTTGTTATGTCTCAGTCGCGGTGCTACGGGCATAGTCGGTTTGGGCAGGTAAGTAGGGTGGGAAGAACGCCAAATCACAAATGGTTGTTAAATGAAATTCAATGGCATACCATAAATTTACCAATAGAGCTTTTCGCAATATGGACGATGATGGCAGCAAAGCGCTGAATGAGGAAGAGTTTATTAATGGAATACATGAGACGGGTTTGGATGTGTCTGATGAGGAAATTAAGGAGATGTTTAAGAGGTGAGTGAACACAAACACAACACACTCACAAATATAATATATACATACGTGTATGTATGTAAGTAGAATGTTTGGTAAATTGCAACAAAACACTTTACTTTGTGTCAATTTAGTTTCGATGAAGATGGCAGTGGCTCCGTTAATATGACTGAATTCCTACTGAAATTGCGGGTGAGTAAGCGCATATTATTTTCTACCACAATAATTAACAAGTTAGTTCATTTACTTGTTGCTTTGGTGTCATTCAAAATATTTTATGTATTTGTGAATTTTTTTGTGAAACTTTTGTTATAAATTATCATCTATTTCCGGTAGCCACCAATGCCGCAGTGTCGTCTAGACATAATCGATCAAGCTTTTGGCAAAATGGACAAGACTGGTGATGGCGTTATTACTTTGGATGACTTGAAGAATGTCTACTCGGTGAAAGAGCATCCGAAATATCAGAGCGGTGAAATGAGTGAAGATGAAATATTGACAGAATTTTTGAATAATTTCGAAGGTGGTCGTGGTAATTTGGATGGAAAGGTGAGTTGTTGAAGAGTTGGATGGCTAAAATTAATGTGCGAGAGCTGTGTAAAATAAAATAAATGCTATTTTTCTACTCTCCATACGTAGATTACCAAAGAGGAGTTTGAGAATTACTACGCCACCATTAGCGCCTCCATTGATAACGACATGTTCTTTGATTTGATAATGCGTCGTGCTTACGCTTTGTAGAATCTCTTTTTATTACTGATTTATTTATTTACTCGAAGAAACCGCGCTGTTTCACTATTTAAGAACACATATACATTTATTCATTTTTATTGTCTAGTACTCTCGTTTTTGTGTGTCCAATGTTGTGATTATGTTTGTAGTACTCAAAAATATGCGTATACAAAGAAAATGTTGAAATTACTCTTAAAAAATATTTAAGTAATAAAGTACATACATATCTATTAAATAAATATATTGGAGCTTATTAATATTTCCGAGCTAAGGTGGTAGAATTTACACTCCTTTATGTGACCGCTGTAGAAAATATCACAAGGACCTACTCACTTCCGTCCTTTTCCTGTTCATCCCACTTTTTGAACGGCGGTCTTCTCATATTTTTTTTTTTTTTTTTTTGAAACAATAGTCATTTGATAAAATAGAGTTGCCACATTTCTCAATTAATTCACCTAAATTAAATTTATTGAAATGGTATCGGTAAATGTGACTCGAGAGTACATTTCTAAGGTAATAAGGGTCTCAACAGGTCACTTCTAGATAGTTCCATACGTAGGAGAACTGAGTTCTTTCAGAGAATATTACAGCAGCTGCTGGGGCGATGACGAGGAAAACGGTCTTCCAACTTATATGCATTATCCCTGCCTTAAGCAGAGTTAGGCTCAGATATAAGGCTACTACTTTGCTCGATGGTTTATCTAAGAAGCAGGCGTTGAGTGAATAGCGAGGTTGACCTTGATCTAATTGTATAGGTGATCCAACATGGAAGGCAACTCCTATCTAACCAAAATATAATGTTCAATTCCTTAGCTTTGAAAATAATTAGAACTGTATCAAACTGTCTAAAAAGTTATTTTAAAATACCCATTTGAAAGTATTGAATTTTCAAGGAAGAATTATTGTCCAGATTGGAAACAGTTTTCTGTCTTACACAAAATACTTTTACTAAAAAAGGAATGACATTAAAATTAATCTTTAATTTGCATGTCAGAAAAATTCACCTTATGTATGAAATATTTTTTAATAAGATAGGAAATATACCAAAATCTTTAACTGCCACTTACTTTTCAAATTGTGTTGTTTCCTGGAGTATAACTCACTCATTCGCCTGAGTGAATCGTAAGATGGAGTGTCTGCATTTATAAGCAACTGAGAGTAAAATTACTCAAATATAAAATTTGCAAAATCATTTCTAGAAGAAAGTTACGTACCACTTTCTCAGAAACCAACTTTACAGACATCATGACACATGTTTATACGTATAAACTCTTTATGTCTATTGTTATCAACATTTATGGCATCTTTCTTGTGTAATGTGGAAATTTCGCAAATTTTATGCAACTTGTTTGCTGTTGAATTTAGAAACAAGCATCCACATATGTGTGTATATGGTATGTATTTAGCGCCACATGCAACAAGGAAACACAAGCGTGTGCACATACCTAAGTGTAGGCGCAATTTTCAGTTTAGAGCCACGATACAGAACATTAACATATACCTATTTCACCATTTACTCTTGTTGTTATGTTGTCAGGAAATTGCATATTAAAATAATGCGAATACTGCGCAAAATCTGTCGAGCGCTCAAAGTTGGTCTGCTTTGCGGTGAATTATCTTGAAGTTAGCTACAAAATGAGGACGAAGAATGATTATGGTCTTGTCGATGATTGTATTGTAATTGTGCATGAGCTAAAAGATGTTATAATAGTTGAATTTCAGATGTGTTTTATATCCTTATATAAATGGATTAATTCTAGTTTAAATATTTTTCTAACTTCAATGCATTTAACGGGTGATTCCAAGTAGAGGTATTATTTTCAATACCTTTTTTTTACTGATAACGCGTGAAACGTATCAAGTTGTCACGCTATTCTTGTTCCGTATTATTTGGCATTTCATCATGGAAATGCTTACGCATGAACAACGTTTACAAATCGTTGAACTTTATTACGAAAAGTTGTAAAGAACGAGTTTCGCGCGCTTCGCTCGTAACACCATTACCCATCTTGACACCCAGCATTCATTATTGGACAATAATGAACTGAATACGGTCTCAGTGAGCAGTGAAGAAAATATAGCGGCCGTAGTTGAGAGTGTACACGAACACCGTGGAGAGTCGATTCGGCGCAACCGCCGTTCGCAGCAATTCGGACTGACGTATAGAATGGTTTGGCGCATTTTACGTCGATACCTTAAATTGAATGCGTACAAAATACCGCTTGTGGAAGAACTGAAGCCGCTCGACCTACTCATGCAACATCGCTTTGCTCTTTTGGCTCTTGAAATGTTCGCAGAAGATCCGGTGTTTTCGAGACAAAATTTGTTCAGCGATGAAGCCCATTTCAAGCAAAAATTGGCGCATTTAGTACGAAGATCAACCAAAAGGGAGTCAAGAACTGCCATTTTAACCAGAAAAAATAACGGTTTGGTGTGGTTTGTGAGCCGTTAGAATCATCGGTTCATATTTCTTCAAAAATTATGCCGGTACCGTCAATCGCGACCGTTATTGCGTCATGATAACCGACCATTTTATGCCCGAAATTGAAGTTCATAATCTCGGTGACATTTGATTTCCACAAGAAGGCGCCACTTCGCACACATCACATCAATCAATGGGTTTATTGAGAGAACACTTCGATGAGCAGATAGTTTCACGTTTTGGGTCGATTGGCCAACAAGATCGTGTGATATCACACCAGTTAGACTTTTTTCTGTGGAGATATGTAAAATCTTAAGTCTATGCGGAGAATCCCATTTTGATTCAGGCCTTGGAGAAAAACATTACGCGTATCATTCGCCAGCTACTATTACAAATGTTCGAACGAGTCATTGACTCAACGTCGAACCCTTTGCTTGAGCAACTCAAAAAAGATGATAATGTAATGCCTATATATATAGATGTCTATATAATTAAGGAATGAAACTGCATATTTTGAATTAAAATTTTATTCTAATAATTTCGTATATAAAACTAGAGAAGCCCGCCACACCTTGTTATGGTTTTCTGTATTTCGTCCAAAGTGAGCCAGAAATACGATTCTTTCCAATTGGTCGATTCCTGTTCTACTGGCTATTTATTGGTTTTTTAAAAACTTCTCGGGTTCGACTACCTCAGTTCACCACTAACGATTCAACTAGCCCTCAGGAGTGAGTATTGGTCACAACTTAATAAACATCCATTCGCTTTCCTAGCGAATTTAAAATGGGGATGTCATTGCAACGTACCGAGCGGTACGACGTTGCGTTACGTGCGTGCGTGCGTGCAAAGTGGTTGATTATTTCGTTAGTGCCACTGAGTCAGCGATATCGTTATTTATTAAAGTATACTTTCCTTCATATTTATATTTATTTTTTATATTATTAATTTATTTTAAAAATAAATAAAAGATAAAATAATAAGCATACTTGGTGATTAAAAAACAAAATTACAGAAACATATGAATTATCACTACTGCGGTAGTTGCTTGACACTTTCAGAACTACTGGGTATGTACATACATAAATCAATTTTTCTTATTAATTAAATAAAAAAATAGTTTTGTAGGCAAAAAAAAAAAGAATTTTCTTGATTTTTCTATCTCAAATTGAAGCTTACTTTTTATATAATACATATATAGCATAAGATTATTCTAATCTACGAAAAAAGTGCTATGCAAATATTTCCTAATAAAATTTCCCTGAGAACGAGAGCACTCCCGTGCATAATTGTGAAAAATTCAAGTTAAACAACAACTATAAACTGACACAGGGTTGCTTTTTTATCCTTGGAAACTGTAGGGAATTAATATATACCTATAGGTTTAGGTGTAGAATATTTTTCCTATCGTAGCATACCTTTTGTGCATGTGTTTTGTTGTAGTGCCATTGCACGGATAGGAAACTCTTTCAATCCTTGTATGTATTTCCTAGACTAAGAAAATATTCCTATTCCATTAAGTCACACTGCAAATCTACTTGACCCCAGCGCAGTCTTATACATACGTAGATATATGAATACGTGTATGCCTGGCCACAACACAACAGCAAAAAGAGGACTAACGAGCAGCCTATGTGGATGGCTAGCCAAATCTTTCATTCGCAAAAGTTGCGTAACAACTAATTCCCAACCACTCCGTAACTGAGTCTGTATTATAATCAACTTGCTATTTAACATATCTTCCAGCCGATGATGGATGTGTTGTCAAAAGTTATTATCAAATAGCCGCAAGTTTCTTTGGTATAAACGACAGTAATGGCGCTTTCCTGTTATAGATTGTATCAGCTAAGTTGCTTTGTTTCTAAATGATGCTGCTATTAAATATTCGATCTCTCCGGCTAAGCTAGACACCCCTATATATGCTAACACTTGGCTAGTTGTTGCATCTTTCGGCTCCTTCGGCTACGCTGGACATTCGGTCACAGAGGCGTGTAAAAGAACGTACCAGCCCTTTTTCACCCTTCACCCCTAATTATCTAGTGTGCAACTATAGGAGCAACGATGACTTTGGAGTATTTCTCGGTTACTCCGCTATCGCCGCATATATGCAGTAATGCAATTCTCAATTGGCCAACAAAGTCATACGTCTAAAGTGCTTATTGTTTGCTAATTGATATTTATCTTCTTTAGATGCAAATTTCCGAGCTCACATTTTTTACGTCTACATACAAAATTTTCACCCATCTGCTTAGACCCGCAGGCAATACGAGGGCATTAAAAAAGCTCGGTTACTTGATGACTTTCAATTTGTTTTTGTTAAATCTGAAAATACCAAATCCTTTGCAATTAATTCATTAGTCTTCCTTTCAAATATTAGAACAATCGGCTTAAATGGAGAAGAGAAAACGCAAGATAGCTGGGGATAGGTCAGACGAAATTCCACCACCAACGCAAACAGAAATTCGCCATTTGATTCTCTTCGGGTTTCAGCGTATTTTACAGCAAATACAAATATTCAGTGAATGCCAAATTGCATATGGAATGATTGGACCATTTTCAAAGACTACTTCTAAGTGGTTCCGAAGATTCCAGACCGCAAATTTTTCCGTAGAGGACGAGCCCCAAGAAGGTCGACCAAAATCTGGCCCTGATGACGTCATTGCAGCTCTGGTGAAATGCGAAGTTGACGAAGACCAACGATTGACACAAGAAATGATTGCTTATAAATGTGGTTTGAATGTCTTGGCTGTATCGCGAATATTAAGTAATCATCTGGGACACACTAAGAAATCTGCTCGATGGGTACTACGAATTTTAAGTGAGGTGCAAAAAGAGGCTCGAAAATAGCGAGTCTACCAACTTTATTAAAGTTTATTAAAGTTCTATAAGTACGATCCAGAAACCAAGCAGCAGTCCATGGTATGGAGCACAAAAGCAGCAAACCCACACGTAAAATCAAAGCAACAAAAATTAGCAAGAAAAGTAATGACGTTAATTTACTTCACCCGATCTAAAATCGTAGCTGCAGGCGGTAAAATAGTACACCATAGAGTGCTCACCAAAAGTTATCAAAAATTTGTTGGAAAACAGGAAGAAAGGGAATTTGCGGCGCCATGACGTCATGACAACACGCCATCCCACACTGCTGAAATAATGAGTAATTTTATTGCAATATCTGGAATCGAAGGGAAACATCCAGCACCATATTCCCCGGATATAGCACCTTGTGTTTTCTGGTTATTTACAAAAAAAAAAAAAGTTTAAAAGGAAAGGTCTTTAATAGCAGTGAGGAGATAATTAATGCGGTTGATGCTGAACTTGATAAGCTTAAAAGGCAAGATTTTGAAGATTGTTTCCAGAAGAGGATCTATAGGCTTAAGAAATGCCTTGAAATCAACGACAATTAAGAAGAGAAGGTAAAAAAAGGTAAATATTACGAATGAATAAAAATTATTGTTTTTTTTTTCTAGTCAACTTACCGAATTTTTGTTAATCCCCTCTTATATCTTGTTATTATTTTTTAAAAAGTGAAAACATTCCTTAATATTTGAGTATCTAAATAGCTAAAGGCATAAAGTAGGTTGAGATTAACTTCAATATGAAATACGGAAGAATACGTCGAATAATAAATTGTTTAAATTTAAAATTGTTAATAAGGGTAGGAAATTTTTTTTTGTCTTTCATTCATTTTAATAAGCGAACAAAGTGGGGCAAAAGAAATATGTTTTTTTTCCTTTTTTTACCATTGTGCCTGCTCTTAAAATACGCAGAATTTGTATCAATGCGAGTTCGCCAGTAAAATATTGAAGTCGCAAGTCCATCCGATATGATATCGATTCGCTTAATGGACAAAAAACGCTCAAGAGGATATGAACGTTTTTATGGTAACCTGCTCTTTTTCGAGCCATGGAAAGGCTAATTAATGCAGCCACAACGAGTAACTGCTCCGTTTTTTCCGATACCGTCAACGCCGATTTTTACCGTGTCATGCTCAAAGGTTATTTGTTTCCACTGAGTTGAGGATATGCACGATGTGGGGTTTCGACAGGACATACAGCCAATGTTAAAATCGTTCTTTTTTGGAAATGATATAGCCTTTGCAACCATGGGGGACAACACATAATCGAAAATGTATTGAAATATTGAATGGACAGGCAGAAGGGAATGACCAACTGAGAAAATGGGCAAGCTAGTATTTCTTTCTTGTTTTATATTAACTTTTATCACCGCATGATCTCCACTGTTGAATGGTTGGCGCACTTCAAAGTTCTGCACGAGCATTCGATCCTGCTCGACGATCGACCACTAAAACTGCTTTAGCTTCTAAAATTTGTCGATTCGGCCACTGAAATTTTGAAGATATATTTTTGGAAAGTTTTAGAATATATTTCGGAAAAACAAATACATTTATTGAAGTGTCTGCTACCTTAACTTATTTCAAGAGATTTTTCAAGTTAAAATGAGGCCCTTGAATGTGTAAAGACTTTATAAAACTCAAAAAACCCTGCCACTGAGAAGCCACAATTCTACAATTGGATCTTACGTCTGTCGTAGATAGGCCACATCTCTGGTTAGATGTAAATATATATATTTGTAATGCACTAGATTTTCCCGTTATGAGGATGTAACTCTGCTAATCTCACACGCATGTACAAATAATTTAAATTAGGAATTGTTAACAATCAAAATGTTGGACATTTAGTGGAAAACTAACAGTCGAAACAGCAATGAAACAAATGCAATTACACACTGAGCAAAATACATGCGCAAGTAAGTCTCTGCTGTTGTGCAATGCATAAAAGACGCCTACCAACGGTAAACAAAAAGTTTTTGCCTTTGATTGCAATTTAGACTAAAAATTTAAATGGCAATAATGAAAACTTTGCAGGCAAAGTCACACATACACAACCACATGTGTTTGTATGATATACAAAGAAACATTGCATATGAGTACTCGTATATGCATATACAATACATACAAAGTATATGGTACATACGTAGATGGAGCTGCTGCCATGTTTGTGTTTGCCGAGGCAGGCCATAATACAAATTTAAATACATATTTACAATTCTTTGGTTACTTTTTTAAATGAACCAATGCAATTGTATTGTAGCCATATATGTGGGGGCGTACCATATATGCATGTCAGATGTTTGCCATACAACAAAAAAAAAAAACAATATAGCTACATACATTTCATATAAGTTTATCGTGTTTCTTGCAGAATTTTATTGAAATTGTAAGTTTTCCAACTGCAACTTCTTTGTTGTTGTTGTTGTTGTTGTTGTTGTTGTTGTTGTTGTTGTTGTTGTTGTTGTTGTTGTTGTTGTTGTTGTTGTTGTTGTTATTGTTATTGTTGTTGTTTATGTAGCAATATCATACATCTGCCTCTCTGAAAATGAAATTTCGTAAACGAAAATGCTAATCAGAAATCTTCAATTGTTGGAATGGTGGCATTCTATACTTCAGGCCTCATATTAAGATTCATACAGTTAATTGAGTGCATATACATACATATACCTATGTATGTATAGTATTCCTAGTAAACCAAAAGTATCATAAAATACTCTTTACATTCTCCCTTTTAGGTGGATTCAAAATACATAACTATGGTATATTTTGACATCTGTTGCACTAAACTGTAACACCAAACATGTTTTGTTTATGTTAAAAATCAGGTCTTCATGAAAATGGACCACTGAACAGCCACACAACATTTTAAAATGATTGGCGTCTACTACATTTTTCCGTAGAGGACGAGCCCCGATAAGGTCGACCAATAATCTACCACTGATGACGTCACTGTAGCTCTGATGAAGTCCAAAATTGACGAAGACCCACGATTTACACAAGAAATGATTGCTAATGAATTGGGCTTGAATGCCATGGCTGTATCGAGAATTTTTAGTAATCATCTGGGATACACGAAGAAATTTGTTCGATGGGTACCACGAATTTTAAATGAGGTCCAAACGAGGCTCGAGTGCATTTTGCTCAATTTTTGCTAAAAAAGACTAGAAAATGATCAGTTTAGCAACTCAAGTAAAGTTGTTGCTGGTGACGAATCTTGCCTCTATAAGTACGATCCAGAAGCCAAACAGCAGTCCATGGTATGCAGTCCAACAGGAGCAAGCCCACCCGTAAAATCTAAGCAACCAAAATCTGCAGCACAAGTAATGATGTCAGTTTACTTCACCCGATCTAAAATCGTAGATACTATTCACTGGAAAAAGGTCAGACGGTAACTGCAAAGTGGTACATCCCACACTGCTGAAATAACGATTAATTTTATTGCGATCGCTGGGATCGAAGGAAAATGTCCAAAAAAAGGTAAGGTAAGGTCTTTAACAGCAATGAGGACATAATTAATGCAGTTAATGATGAACGTTTCGGGTCATATTCTGCATAAGGCAGCATAGTTGTATTTATTCAAAATATCCAGGTCAACATATCGATCCAATATACTTTCTATAAGATGTATGGGCTTTACATTATAAAAAAGAAGAACATTATGTAGTACATCTAGGGTGATAATAATTCTTGGTTGACGCCGCATATATTGTCGAGCAACGGTGCCCCAAAAAAAGCGTTTTTCTTTCGTTTGTTCAAATATATTCCTCCATTTTTCAGCTGGCTAGTTTATATGATTTTTGGTGTACTCAAGGCGAAGAGCCGTGTGTATTATTATTAATTTATTTTCTCTGTTAAATGAAACACTTTTCGCGGCCTCCAAGTATGCAAGTTTTTCTCTAACGTAAAGTTATAGTTACCGGTAATTTAAGCTGTTTCTGAATATCAAACGAAGATGTACCTAGAATGATGCATTTTTCTGCAACAAACAATACACCGATAATCTACTTCTCTTTTCTATCTCCACTTTCTGGTTGTTTGACATATTTCATGTCACTTGTTATCAATGGTGCAGTGCATCCTAGAAGATATTGTCTCCCTAAGAAAGCTTGTCCTTGGATGGTGGATGAGGATTAAGGCCTATAAGCCCTACTTATATTTTGGACCGATCTTTGGACTTTATGTAAATATCAGCCGGGTCTCTAAAATGAGGTTCCACTCATACTTGACCCTTACTTGCCTTTATTACTCTTATTCCACTAACTCGACAATTAGTTTTGGCACTGCCCAGGCAGTCTTTTCGGTCTCTTTCTGAAGACTTTTCTTTGGAGGACTTCTAAGCTAGTTAGTTGGGTTGTAAGCCAATGTATGTAGATCAACATGTACTGGTATATATTTGTGTGCATATGCAAAGTTTATTTTTACAGCTTAATGAATATTGCAAATGCCCTGAGTAAATGCAAAACATTTCATTCTACTTTTTTATTCAATATATATGTATACATATACTGTGTACACGTATGTATATATATATAGGTATATATAACATTTTTTGTTTTTATATCTTGCATAACAATATATGTAAGAAATACAAAATATACAATTTTCAAAAGTTTCTTGGTAAATTTTACTCTGAAAATACATTTAGCAATTTTACCAATATAAATTTTTTCCACACAATTTTATTTGTTTAAAATTTTTCACATAAAACATTGTTTTGTAAAAATAAACTTTTAATTGTAGGAAATATTTTATGTTTTAAATTTCATAAGATTTATTTGATAAGTTAAGATAATATCCGTATTTACATGCCAAAATAATTGAGAAGCCTTTCTCACTTTGGAAAATTGAGAGGATAAATAAAAGAATGTATAATAAATTGAAGTTACAACAGATTGTGTTTTTCTTCCTTCAAATTGCATAAAATATTCAAGAAATATACAAATGCATACCATATGTATATAGCAATGAGTTTCTTCTCCGAAATAAAAATATGTTCGGAATATTATTTTTATTCAGTAAATTATTTAAAGTAAATTGATATATAAATTTATATAAACTTTCTAATTTTTGTGTAGTGTATACTCGTATAAATCAACATGTAGCTCAAGCTTAAGAGCAAAAAATAGTATCCCACTATTATTTCATTATTTGCTCCGGTATATTATTTTTAAAGAGACGTAAATAACCTGGAGGATATATAAAAGTTCACTTAAGTGGGAAAAGTTTTTGACTATCCCTCACCAGCGAATGGCCAGAAAAGATTAGTTTATTTATGTATTAAGCAGACCCCCTCGTCTGGTTTTATACCAAGTGTCCACTGGGTAGCCAACAACCATCCTCATGTGATTGTGCGTGGAGTTTGGGATCCACCACACGAAAACTATTATATAATCCAATGAAAAATCGAAATAAGCCTTGGACGAGAGAACCCATTTTGTTGACGACCCCCGTAAACATTTTAAGCACAACGATTTGAAGTGCAAGCACCTGTGTCCACATTAAAGTAAAGGCTGGCATCAATGGACGAGCCAAAGATAATATGAGTCCTTGACAATCTAATGCAGCGATCATATAAAGGCGCGCATATTTGGCGTTGGATTTGAAGTGAGAAAGATGACCGATGACACTATATGATGAGTCGACGCTAAGGGCTCTTGAGAACAACTATGCAAACGACTTATTCATCTTCATAAATATTTGGGAGAAAAAAATTCAGGACTGTATACGTGTACAAAGGTATACTTTTCAGTTATGTTTATCAACAGTTACATACGAGTATATTGGGAAGCAATTTCGTTATGAAAATTACAAATTTCTGTAAAATATAAGCACATCAGATAATATGAAACACTACGCTGGGAAATTATTTAAAAATTAAATGTAATTTTATTGCCTTATAAATCCGCTTTTATTTGAACAAAAATATTTTTTTTTTCGCTGGCAAATTGAATTTGTGTTGTTAATTTTTCGCATCGCCTACAGCGTTAATTCAAACAAATTACTCGTATTCGAAATGAAATAAAATGAGCGCTTTTGTTTTACATATATGCATTTACAGCCACACATCCACACACATACACACATACACATACTCGCATAGGCAGACAATCAGTGGCAAACACTGAGAAATTCATTGATAGTCTTTAATACAAGGTAATTTGCATGGCATTATGTTTATGGGTATTGTTAGTATTATATTTATTGGTGTCATTCGGTGCAACACATTATATTCGTTGGCATTATTATTACAACATTCATTTTAAATAGATTTGTACTTACAAATTAATACATGTAATTTAATTGTGTTGTTCTTATTGACATTGGTTAGCTAGAAATTGTAATATATAATATACGTGTATAATAGGCGCTTTGTAACCGCTGAAGGGATTTTCGGCCGAGCTCCTCCTCCAATTTGTGGTTTTGCGTCTTGATGTTTTTCCAACAAATGGAGGGGCCTACAGTTTATACTTAGCCGCAACCGAACGGCCGATGGATTTTTATGATTAGCTTTTATTTCATGTGAGAAATATACTCGGAGGGGTTGAAATTCCCTGCCGAGGGGCGACCGCAATTAGAGAATTTTACTTAATTTTTTATTTAAATTAATTTTCTATAACTTTTTAGATGTTAGTACGACGCCAGGATTTGAATCCAAGCCTTCCGAATGGCAGTACGCAATGCTAACCACTCGACTACCGCGACCGCCGAAATTATTACACCGTTAAAATTATTCAACTCTTGAATGCCTTTAGATATTTCGTAAAATAAAGAACCTAATGTTTTAAAAATTATTGGTTTTGAAAAAGCTGTAAATTTCATGTATTCAACAGACTACAATGCCAAATTTAGATTCAGAATAATTTATAGTAGTTTAAAATTTATAAACTAAATATTAATACAAAGATAAACTTTGCATTTGCTTTGTTACTTAAATTTGTGAATTTTTATTTTATAAACTCGAACATAGCTTCAATTTCGCAATGCGCAGCATGAAGTTATTCTTTCATTGAAATTTTTTTATATATTTCTTATGTACTGCTCTGAGATGAGGGCATGCTTACTTAGAAACCGAAATTATATCAAACGTAAATCGGAATATTATAGCTCCTCAACCTTTCATTTTCGTCTGTTGTTAGGAGGAGGGCGAGAATATAACCGGGAGCAGTCGTAGTAAAGTCATTCTTTAGGCTTAATGTGAAATGTTCGTCTCTTAGTATAACTTCAGCACTCCTGCTCTCTGAGAGCACTCATCACCAACTCTGTATAAAGGAACTTTGGGACGGAATTTCTACAATCGACCACTACACGTGCGGTGTTTCGCTTCGTGGCTATGTGGGGCCTCATGAATTCTGGCAACGGGAATCGGGGGAGGTGCCGGTCCTTCAGGTATCTGTAAAAAAATGACCTATGCTTTTTCTGTAAAACTCTCAAATGATAAGAAGCCGAGTCATTTTAATATAAATTTATTCAATAAAAATTTACTGAAATATATGTACATACATACATATAAATATAAAATAAACATAAAAGGGGAATAAGATACACTCTCCAAGATGTTGCTGTTGCGGCTGTTGGACAAAAAAGAGGAGGTAAGACCGACATCTTTTGGTGAGTGTTGTGGCTGCTGCCCAAGGTTTCACTAGAAATAGATACCGAGAATTAAGGAGGAAACGCATGTGCAGATAAAAAAAAAGAGAGAGAGATGCGTGAGTTGAAGAACTTGAAAAGCTGGCCGACAAGGGTAATGCTCGAAAGTTCTACGAAAAGATACAACGACTTGTAGAAGCTCTCAATTGAATTATCGTGGGATAAGCCACCTAAATATCGCATATATGGTAAGGTCCTATCAAGCGTATTGATTGGACCTTATCAGTGTGGCTTTAGACCTGGTAAATCAACCATTGACCAGATATTCACCATGTGCCAGAAAATCGACGCGAACCACCTTTTCGTTTACATTAAAGCTGCTTTCGATAGCACGGGCAGCTCCTTTCCCTAAGACGCTTTTTTTGAACTCGATAGCCCCAAAAATGTTGTACGGGAGTGAAAACTGGCATTAAGCAACACCAAAAGCTCAGTCGGGTTTGAAAAGGATCAATTCGAGCTTCTATACCAAATGAAGTTTATCGTGTGACTTCTTTAATTCATTGCTGTAAATAGAAGATACAATGAGTGTTAGTGTACAGCTGCTGGCGTCCGAATGATATTGGCATCATTGACTTCACCAACAGCGCCGATAGTTCTGTTTTCACCAGACTGGATGAGGAAACGAAAGATGTGGGTCTGGTAACGAAGCCAATCTTCTCCTGTCTTCCAACACACAGTCTTTGCACTCGGGACTTGGCTCCCTAGTCACTGTTGACAATCACAACTTTGAAGTCGAAGACAACTACGTCTATTTTGGAAGCAGTGTTAGCACGAACAACAATGTCAGCCTGAAAATCCTACGCAGAATCACTCTTGCCATTAACTGTTACTTTGGACTGAGTAGGCAATTGGAGAGTAAAGTCCTCTCTCAACGAAATAGAACCAAATTCTACAAGTCGCTTATCGCTCCCGTCTTTCTATATGGTGCAGAGGCATGGACATTGGCAACATCTGATGAGACGGCGTCAAAAGTTTTCGAGGGAAAAGTTTTTCGTAAGATTTATGGTCTTCTACGAGTTGGAAACGGGGAATACCGCAGCCGATGGAATAATGAGCTGTATGAGATCTACGGCGATATTGATCAAGAAACAGAAGCTGCGCTGGCTATCTTTGTAAACGAGCCTAAAGCTTCTATTTCGTCTTCAGTGTGGTCAGAATCATCAGCATTAAGATCAGAATTGTTTGACAGTTTAGAAATAGTATGTTTAATATTGTCAATCTATCTTTATTTATTATTTAAAAAATAAAATATAATTACAAGTTTTAAAACTAACAGATATCTTTACAATATTTCACTTACTTATAAATTAGATAATTGTCCAAAATTTCAATTCTACATAATTCCAAATATACAAAAAAATTATTTTTTTATTTATTTATTTTTTTATTTATTTAAAAGAGAAACAATTATTAATAATTATTCCACTTACAAACTAAAGCACTGGCTGCCAGGGCCTTCGGCTTATTTTTAAACTAATGTTAAAGTGTTATACAATGTAAGGTTATTAAAGTATCAAAATTACAAATTATTTCTAGCTTATGTGATAATAATAAAAATACTACAAAAATATCAATAATATTTTATATTGGATAATGATTTTTTTTTTTTTATTATATGGTTATTTTACAAAGAGATACAAATTTTGCAATTAGTTTAATGTTACGGTCACTAGGGATTTTAAGATGATCAGATGGCTTGGAGTTGTTGAATATTCCACTTCTTATTACTTGTGAGTTTGGGCAGTTGTCGAGGATATGGATAACATTGAATTCAGTACAACCACAATGCGGACAGGTTGGTTTAGGTAGGCCTTTCAAAAGATGTTCATGAGTAGCTAGTGTATGCCCAATGCGAAGACGCATAAATGTTCTTATATCCTTGGAAAAAGGGTATGAAGGGTAGACTGGCCTTGTCCCTGACGTATTAAAATATTTGTAATGATGGTTGTAGCTACTCCACTCGTTAATGAATTTGTCACTGAGAACTTGGTTAGCTAAATTTTTAATATCGTTATCGGTGAAGTGTCCCGATACGTATAGTGGTTCAGCGCAAGCTTGTTTAGCTCTTTTATCAGCTATTTCATTGCCTTAAATTCCTATGTGCGCTGGTACCCACATTATTTTTATTTCATTGGAGCTTTGGAACAGAACGTTTCTGATCTTTATTATAATGGGGGTTTCGTTTGATTGGCTGAGGACAGCTTCAATGGCAGATTTGCTGTCAGAGCAAATAAGGGTTTTCCTATTATGTTGTGATGAAAAAAGTACTGCTTCTAGTAGGGCAGCGGCTTCGGCTGTAAATGCAGAGCAGTATGATGGAAGAGAGTATGCAGCGATGGTAGCACCTAGTATGTTTGTCACAGCAAATGCAGTACCGTTGTCTGATTTAGATCCGTCTGTATATACAATAGTACCTCCCAACCTATTTTGTGGTGATCTAGAATTTCGTTATGTAGTTGGTGATATTCACTATTGCTGGTTGCATTCTTAAGGTGATGTTGCAAAGTAAATGCTCAACTGAGGCTACTTGAGAGTATTTGCAAGAGCTGCAAAATTTTGAAAAGGAGCTGACAAACAACTGTTGATGGGTCAATCTAGTATGTCCAAGTCCGTAATATTATTATTATGTGTTGTTAAAAGTGGCGTCCTTTGTGCTAATTTGTCAGCAAAGTCATTGCCTGTTATATTCGCATGATCAGGTTTCCAAAGTAATGTAATCTTAGGAAAACAATTTATTAATAAATTTCTAATTTGTTTAGGGTAAGTACTATAATTATTTATATTTCTTGTCGAGTTAATTGCAGCAAGAGAATCCGTGCCAATTACAAACATCCCAGCGCAATATTTAATTAATAATAACATATCCAAAGTTACAGTTAACTCTGTTGTAAAAACTGAGCTATGTGCAGAAAGTGTACTAACTTTAAAAATTATATTTTCTGTCGTTAAACTAAATTATGTGTTTTTATTCACTTTGGAACCATCTGTGAATATGAAAGTGTAGTCATTGTATCTATTCCGAATGAAATTAAATTTATTTCGGTAGATTTCTGGAAAAGTGACCGTTTTTTAAGCTGACTTAGGCTTTTATTAATACAATTGCTATTTAGGGACCGAGGTGGACATTTTTCTGTTAAAGTTTTAAAAAGTGTGTAAGGTATGTCCTTTATCTTCCATAATTCAAGGCATTTTGGTATTGCAGATTTATATTTAGGTAATCTTCTCGATGAAATAATTTTTTTTTACAATCTCTGACAATATGTTGTTTTTTTTGTATTGAATATTTATTTCGTTTTTCCAGCGACAGAAATTTTGATTCGAATATTAAGTTATTTATTTTTTAGTTCGATATGCTCCCATTGATAAACTATTATATTTAAAAATTAATATGATTAATTACTTTTAAAAGAGTTAAAGGTTTGTAGTTATAATTATTTTTTGAAAGGCATTTTATTACGTTTAGACGATTGTTGGGTGATATCTTTAATTTTGATATATGATTTTTACAATTATATTTTCCAAAAAGTAAAAAGCCTATTACGTGCCCAAAAATCCTAACAAATACAGTAATAGAAAAATTAGTAAAGAATAAGCGCCATTGCGGAGAGAATGGCAAGAATATCGCTCTCCAGCCGTAAAGTTACGGTTCAAAGCAGCAGAGAGGAAGCTGAAAATTGCACTGAAACAAGCAGAAGATCACAATGCCAAGGTATACATAGAAAAACTAGTGCCAAATTCTGCCAAAAAATACTTCCTCTGGAAAGCACAGAAGAAATTTAAGCCTCCAATATAAGTGAATATGCCAATTAGGGATCCAAATGATAACTGGACACGTAGTAACGAAGAAAAGGCAAATTGCTTTGCAAAGCATTTATATAATGTATTTCAGCCAAATGACGCAACCAATAATTAATAATAATATTTTGCCGGAAGTTGTTGTTAACGGCCAGGAAAATCAGGTGGCAATTAAAATATCAAGCCTAGAAGTGGTAAACGCGATACAGAAACTGAATCCAAAGAAATCTCCAGGCCACGATCTTATTACACCAAAAATGCTAATAGAGCTACCAAGAGTTGCACAAGCATTGCTCTCTGAACTCTTTAATGCCATTCTAAAACTAAATTACTTTCCAAACGCGTGGAAAAAGTCGCAGATATTAATGATAGCCAAACCAGGCGAAGACCATACACAGGCGTCTTCTTACAGACCAATAAGCCTACAACCCAATCTTTCCAAACTATTTGAAAAAATTCTGCTATCAAAAATATCTCCTTTTCTCCACCGTAACAATGTGATACCAGATCACCAATTCGGCTTTCGTGAAAAGCATAGTACTATTGAACAAGTTAACCGAATAACTAATGAAATCAGGAAGGCATTCGAGCTCAAGGAGTATTGCTGTGCAATCTTTCTTGACGTAGCACAAGCGTTCGACAAAGTCTGGCATAAAGGGTTACTGTACAAAATACATAAAGCTCTGCCTGTTCAATTTTATATGATACTTAAGTCGTATCTGACTAACAGACAATTTACAATTAAACAATCTGAATTTATCAGTGAGGAGTATCCGGTAAAAGCTGGTGTTCCGCAGGGTAGCGTCCTTGGGCCTATTTTATATATTAGGTATATACACTGCAGACATCCCACTAAACCGAAAAGTGCAGACATCTACCTTTGCGGATGACACAGCTGTTTTATGCCGGGATAAATGCCCTAAAAGAGCAGCAAAAACGATTAGTGATCATTTACTCCTCATCGAAGAATGGCTAGAAAACTGGAGAATCAAAGTTAATGAGCAAAAGTGTAAACACGTTACATTTACTTTAAGACCGCAATCATGTCCTGCAATGCGCTTAAATGGTATAAACATTCTCCAAGTAAATGATGTTACATATCTCGGTATACACTTAGCTAGACGTCTCACTTGGAAGAGACACATAGAGGCAAAAATACTACACATGAAATTAAAAGCAGCTAGTTTAAATTGGCTTTTAAATAAAAACTCCGGTCTAAAACTAGACTACAAAGTCCTTATTTACAACGCAGTGTTAAAACCAATTTGGATGTAAGGTATTCAACTTTGGGGTACGACCAGTGCAACTAACATTGATAAAATACAGAGGTTCCAGTCCAAAATTTTAAGAGCACTAACGGGCGCACCATGGTACGTTCGAAACGTAAACATTAACAAATACCTTGGTATTTTACTGGTTAAGCCTGAAATTGAAAGAAGCAGGACGAAGTACTTCATAAAGCTGAGAAATCATCCAAACCCGCTAGCTAATGCTTTATGCAACCCAACAAGAAAACTATCTTATATAAGACTGTATGCAGTTGCAAAACGGATGCTGTCAGCTAATACACACTTCTGACTGATAAACGGACAATACTGACATGCATATACCATAAATATGTAGCAGTTATTCACACTATACATAAGTATGTATTCGAGACAAGCATACTCTCCCGCTTTGGTGGCATTCTTCGTAAGTATATCGCTTATCGGCAACCACATGGCTATTAATGCAAGTGTGAATGTGTCATAGCGTTACAGATAATTCTCCACACATATACCTATATAAGTACTCATATAAGTATGCAGCATATTTGAGCGAAAATCCAATTACCAACGAAAGCTACTTTGAGCAATGACTATAATGTCGATAAAATTTACAACACTAAAGACTCAGCCAATGCCGCCTGAGAGGGGATTTAGAGGAGAAAATGTGAGGCATTACTCGCTCAGTTGATGATTTGGTCTGTTGCGTAGCAATCTGAGTCTTGTCAGTATGTATTTTGGTGTATATTAACAGAACTTAACACACACATACACAAAAACACAGAAAACAGAAGATCGCACTCAGCTGAGCTCATTAATGTTGACTTTATCAATTATGGCGAACTATAAAATGCGCTTACATTGTGTTGATAAATTTAATTAACCTAACACATACGAGTATATTTAAACAGATGTAGCACGAGAACATACGGAGCTGGAAAAAGTTGAATTGCCAAGAAAAAACACTAATTTACTAGTGAAGTTCTCATAATGAAATCGCACTAGTCTGAAAAATGCCAATTTGGTACTAATCACAGCAGTTCTTACTAATGCCTTCTTTTTGAGGGCATATTTCATAATTTAGATAATTTCTCTATTTTTATAGTATAACAATAAAATAGTACATTAATTTTGGTAAATAATTCTTTGGGTACTTTTTAAATCCACCGCACCATTTCTGAACAGTAACTCCTCTTTTGGGAAGATACCTGAATAATGACTCAAATAGTTAAAAAAATTAACTTAATTTTTTTAATCTAATCTTCTATTATTTTGGCTGTGCATACTTCCTGCCAAAAATAGAATCTCTAAAATTAGATGATTTTGCATTGCTTAGAAACAGGTATCGTCCACTCCAAACCACTTTCTTGGTTGGTTTTTGACAGATGTCAGGCATCAGGCGTCAGGCATCAGGCTAGTTGAGTTGAGTTGCTGAGGCTGCTGGTCTTTACCATCGCACGTTTGTCAATTAGCCCACTGTGATACCATCAGCGAGACAATTATCAAAGACGTTGGTATTTTCCCACTCATTTCTGTTTGGAATTCTCGTGGTGAAAATATTGTCGAAGTTGTCATGTGGAATATTTCTGTGTGAATAATACCATCTGCTTCTGTTGAAACTAACTTTAAAGTGTATTTGACTACGGGGTTTACTTTAATATTAACATATGTAGGAATGCATGTATGTACATATAAAATAAAAATCTCTTTTAAGTAGGCGAAAATTTCTTTGGAGCTATTTTCGAGCGAATTAAAAAGTCAATTTGGTTTAAATTTAGTGCGATTGTTGAACTGAACTGTGCGATATAGAAGCATGCTATGCTATGCAGTGTAGTGTGGTGAGTAGTCAGTTGTGTGAATGTGCGAATTAAGATCAAACCGATATTGTCGGTAGTAGCATATGTAATATGGCAACGACTAGCGCACACGAACATTTGCAAGTAGCATTTATCCTTTTTAAACGCCCACAAGTACCATACTGAAGCCTCTTTTTCCCCAAACCTACAACTTCCTCAACGGCTGACAATAAATGAGTCTGGCAACATGCGTCATATGCTGCCTACTTACAACGCAGGTGTGGCTCTATCTATCGTTCTGCCGGCGCGCTGGTCGTGTAATAAGTTGGTTGCTATGGCTATGACTGCTGCGGCTGTGCGGTTGTGCATAAATTATGCGGAATTTTTCATAAAAGTATTTTTGCGGTTGGAAATTTTTGATTTCAGTCACGTTTTAAATGCGAAAATCACCATCACGTGATTGTGATGATGTCTTCGTTGTTGTCGTTATTGCTATTTTTGTTGTCGGCAATGCTGCACAAGCATGGCCAAAAGCCTTGTAAATACATACCCACATACCCATACAGAAATAATAGTGTGTGTGGGGTGTGTGTGCTAGGTGGTCGCGTCTGTGGGTGGTTTTTCCAACATCCGCCGCAGAAGCTGTAAAAAAAAGCAAATACTTACACATGTGCATACATACACATACATATATGCCTATACATATAATATATCATCTACAATATGCACATACCTATATACATACATACATACATATTACAGTTTGAGGGAAAACGCTACTTGGCAGGCACTTAACGGCATTGCGATAGGAGTAATTTATTATATCGCCATTCTCACTTTACTACGCTTAATATTACCAAATGCAAAATTACCGTTAATGATTGGTTACCATATTGCGTTTTTTAGGACACGTTATCTGTGTATGCAGGTATGTAAATGTTGTAAATTCGCACTCCCTTTTTGCTGTTGGCTTTTACATGACACATTTTTCGAAAAAGGTGGAGAAATTTAAACATCTGAGGTCATAAATGTAAGGGACAAATGCAGCTTTAAGGATTAAAAATTGCCCTAAAAAGTTTTGTTATCTACTCACTTTCATTTTTCCGATTTCAACCAACAATTTACACATATTTGACAATTTAAGTTAGTTTGGTAAGACATTAAATATATTTTTGGAAAATATAATAAAGAGATTTTCAAGAAAAAAGGGAAAATAATTATTCTGCATAAATACATCATTCTTTAATAAACAAATTCTGTATACCCTGCCGTTATGATTTTATTTATTATGTATTTCTGTACATTTTTTATGACTTTAATATGACAACCAGATTAGTTGCTAGCAAAAGCAATCTTGACAGAAATGTTCTTGATTTCAAAAACAAACATGGAAAAAGATTAATTTAGAATTCAATAATTAAGTTTCGAATTTTAATTGCCTTTAAGCTTAAATTAATAATAAAATCATTGGCTTAAAACTGGGAGTTTCTTAATTATTACTTCCAGAACTAAACTTCCATCATCGGTTTAAAAAGTAAAGGAGAGGACTGGGTTGTTAACCAACAACTAGCTTTCTTCATCTAATTTGAATTTGTGTTAGTTTGTATTTTGACGAGATCTGCATACATCGTGTTGGAAGATCAGTTGCGAAAAGTTTTTTGTCTGCTTTTATTTCAATGCTTTCCAAATGACTGAATTTATCCCAAAAAAATGAGTATAATACATACATATTTGTACATATATTTAGTGTTCTGGTTCTATTTTATGATCCAATATTTGATTAGATTGAGCTGATTTCTTTATTGATTGATGACTCGAAGCCGAAGAAAACATGAGCTTTTTACGTGATGTGCAATCACATGCAAACATTGCTAAGGCGATGAAGGTTGATGAAGGAAATGATTACCAACATTCCTTCATCTCGATTTTTGAACCTCAATGACGTCATTACTTGCCTTCATTGCCTACCTTATTACTTTTAATATTAGACTTTTACTTGTTTTGGTTCTTACTGCCCTTTCAATAATTGACATTTTTCATTAAATTATGGGTATTTTGCTTCGTATTTTTCGCCTTGTATCGGCATTTGTCAGATGGCTATATTATTGGAAAAACCAAAAATCGATACACTTCAGTAAAGAATCTCTCCGAATAAAAATTTTGCTTATTTTGTTCCCTTCTCCAACGGTATCTTAGATTCATTAGTAAATTTATTTTATTCGTGATAAGTAATATTTTTAAAACAAAATTCGGTTCACAGCCTAGTCCTTTCCCCTACTTTCTGATATTTGAACTTGCTTGAAAAGTCCAGAACTTGGCAAGGAAAAATTTTGTTTTCTTGTTCAAAATTGGAGGTTCATCATTTTCTGTGCACTCATATGAGGATCATTTTGATTTTGAAGTGAAGCGATTCATGGATCAATATATTAACGTGCTCTCATATCGGTGCAAAAATCAATTCGTTCTTCGTACCTTCTGTGAAAATAGCTTTCTCATGGTCAAATGTTCGTGGTAACTTAAAGCGAGCACGTTAGACATCCACTGCGTTCTGCATAATTGATGTCACTACGTCCTGAAAAGTTATGGACCGATTAACTTGAAATATCAGATTGGTTTTAGGATTGCGGAAAAAAAGTTTTGGGGAAGTGTATCAGAGACTGACCTATTTGAAAAATTGTTTTTAGATTCGACTTACTTCAAATTCGGTAAAAAGATGGTAATAAATTATTTTATCAAAATTGTGAAATGTTGCAAAAATTTTTAGAAAATTATTAAAGCAATCTTAATTAAAAACTGGGCTCCAAGATTGGTTACTAGTAAAGACTTCACTAGAATCACTGGACTGAACATTTTCGAAGTTTTTTAGGAAAAATTGAGCAAAATGCACTCGAACCTCTTTTTGGGTATCATTTAAAATTCGTGGTACCTATCGAGCAGATTTCTTCGTGTATCGCAGATGATTATTTAATATTCTCGATACAGCCATGGCATTCAAGCCCAATTCATTAGCAATCATTTCTTGTGCCAATCGTAGGTATTCGTGAATTTTGGACTCCACCAGAGCTACAGTGACGTCATTAGTGAAAGATTTTGGTCGACCATCTCAGGGTTCGTCGTATAGGGAAAAATGCCCAGTCTGGAATCTTCTGAACCACTTAAAAATAGACTTCGAAAACGGTGCAATTATTTATATTTGCTGTGAATTACGCCGAAACCTGAAGAGAATCACATGGCGAATTTCTGTTTACGTTAGTGGTGGAATTTCGTCTGACCTATCCTCAGCCATCAGACTAATAAAGTAATAACAAAGGATTTGTTATTTTCAGATTTAATAAAAACAAATTGAAAGTCACCTACTAACCGCACTTGGTTATCTATTTTGCAGTTTGGAAAATAAGCGTAAATAAAACTCATATAAAATAAATTATCTCCATAATATTATTTTTATTAAAAAATGACATGACGAGGATCGGCTGATAAGTTCGCAACCTAAGGTAGTTATAAATGACACATCATCTGGTTAGTGACAATACTAATTGCGAAACTCATTATTAGTATAAATAACATCTATTTTATTAGGTTCATTAACATTTCGCTCCTCAAACGAGAACCAACACAATGGGAACGGAAACTGGAAATCCTCGCGTGTGATTAAATTCGTTGTAAAAAAAGTACGCCGAAAGAATTTTTTTTTTTAAAGAGATATCATCGGTTCTTCAGGACTCTGCCTCTTCATACTATACAATGGTAAAGTGATTTTTCGACAAAGAGAGAGACTTTATTGCTTGTTAGAAATACACTCGCAGGGCTTAACAGTTTAGAAAAAATTAATTTTCTGTAATTTGGTTGTTCGTCTGACCAAGTTCGAGACCTTGCCTTCCTTCCTGTACTGCTAACAACTCTGTTATTGTATTATTCGGCTATATATATTCATTGCGTAAAAAAAGTTAAGACGCAATATCTAACGGTTGCATAAAAAAACTGCATTTGGTTAACAGGTGTTAACATTCCAACTGTTGCGAACACGTTGTACAATATACCGAGCACTTGAACCTTTCTTTCGCGAACACATTCGTAGAGTAGCATAAGTAGCTGGTTTTCATAAATGCAATATATTTTTTAATATATTATTAAAAAAAAAATATTTTGTGTGTAACAACCATTGCTGCAAAAAACCCTGCTCAACTACAGATCAAGTTACATGCACACGTTGTTTACCATAAGTGTAAGCAAAAGTCAACAAAAACTCAGGCACGAACATTAGGTTGGGTGACATGAGTGAGATTTTCACAATCTGAGTGTTCGGGAAAATATTATATACCTATGTATAAAAATATATATATAAATATATATAGGTATATTAGTAAACAAATTGAATAGATAAACATCTTGCTTGATGCCGACTATACACGTACACATTGACATCCCCTTCATCTTGATTGAAAACCCAAGCAAAAACACCATTTTCAAATTCAAATTCAATTTTTTTTTTTCAAAATTAGTTTTTAAACCAATTTGAGAAAAAAACATTTACGCATTCTCATCATAATTAAGAATGTGTGGAAAAAAATTGAAAACCATTCGATCACCCTAATGCACATGCATACATGAAAAAAGGCATACTTAGTACTCATGTATGAGTTCTCAAACATATTTATCCGCTGCTGCAACACTGCAGCGTGTGAGTGGCATGGTGAGTGCAACAATTTCCGCTTCCGCTGCTGATTGAAAGGCATTTATGTGCTATTGAACACGCGATCGTGGCGCGTTGAATGCCAATGGTTACTGCTACTGGCGTTAATGGCATTGACGGCGATGACGTTGATGACGTTGATGATGATAAAAACAACTACCTATTTTGCTGGTGGCTCTAGTGCATTGATGATGCTTACACTCATTTTCACATCATACCGATGTTATGGAATTAACAAAGACAAAAAATTCAAAAAAAAAAAAAAAAAAAAAATGTGAGTGCTTTTGAGTGATTTGTTTAATAAGCGCTCCATGGCAGTAAGAGTACTTTTGCTGCGCAATTTTTTCTTCTCAGTTGTCATCAACAGCTCATGAGGTTTTTCCTATCGCTGTGTTAACAGTTTTTAATGGTTACATCACTACTGGTGATGCGCGCGTTGGTCAGTGAGACATTTTTTTACTTTTGCTTGTATGTTCTTGATGATGCACTATAATCGTTATTATCTTGCAGTATAGAGTGAAAGAACGAAGTTTGTACAATTGTAATTTTCAACCAGTATTTAATGGTTGAGTTCTCAATTGTTGGTAAACCTGTAGATATATTATCGGCGCTTTCGGCCGAACGAATTATTAGTGTGCGGATTCATGATGGAAGAGAGATCCCGTCGTCGAGTACTTGTGGTGTATTAAAGTCTCGCCACAATCTCTGATTCGCCCATATAACTTTTATGAACGCTTGTTGTGATGAACGGACGACATGTCTCCAGCGTTCTTGCCGTGGGTAGACCCAACATAGACGCGGACAACCATCTTGCTGCAGCAAGGTTACGCATTCGCCTCTGCGCAGCAAAGAACACTCGTCAACAAACACAAGGAAGGTTCGAAGTTGAAAAGCTGCAATCACAGTACGGGGTGGTTTAGTTACCGAGATGCGTAAGTATGAAGAGCTTCTGAGGCTGGCCGACAAAGATAATGCTCAATAATTATACGAAAAGATACGGCGAATTGCAGAACGTCTAAAAACGGGAACCAACTCTTTAAGACACAAAGAGGTGATCTAAGAATTAGTTCCCAGAGTATACTGAATACTTCTCTAGCCTGCTGAATGGCAGTGCTACACCCGACTATAACGAAACTCGAAAAGCGATTGCCCGTATAAAGAACAAAAAAGCAGTTGGAGCCAGTTGAGCTTTTTGAACAAAGCGATGAAAAACTGATAAAGTGAATACATTATATTCTTTGTAAAATATGGTCGGATAAAAGCCTTCCCTACGATTGGAACCTAAACGTGTTTTTTTACAATTCACAAAAGGGACGATACCCCCAAACGTTGGTATTGGATTACCGTGAGATAAACTTTCTTAATATCGCATATAAGTACCTATCGAGCGTATTGTGTGAAAGACTAACGACAGTCGTCAACAAACTGATTGAACCTTATCAGTGTGACTCAAGACTTGGTATATCAACCATTGACCAGATATTCACTCTTCCTCAGCCTCTTCCAGCGGGTACTGCATCGAATACTTTTAAACTTTAAATGTTGCCATATAACTTCTAAATACAGGATTCGCGCAGCGGATGGAAAATCTTTTGCGTTCTCTTCTTATTTTAGACTTGCTTCACTTCTTTGTCTAACCTGTAGAGAGTATAATTAAGTACGCTCTTGTGGGAACCCTTCTATCTACAATAAAACATGCACATCATGCAAGCTTACTTTTTTCCATGGCAAAGTGTATTTCTAAACTGGCTTTTGCCAAAGAAGCAGACTCAAGATGGCTGAATGAGTTCACTCGCAACGTGACCAGCCATTATTTATGTTTTAAGTTGAACGCCAAAAAATTAAAACATCTTATCCTTCTAGACCTGCTCTCTATTAACACAAAGACGGTCATAATAACATATAACACACGAAATATTTTGAACATTTGAGAAGGTGAAAACTGGAGGCTCCCAGCGGTATCACAATGGACCTATAAGCAGCCGTAGCAACTAGACTCAACTCTACCCTTTAATGAAAGATTGTACCTTTTCTATATAGTTCAACAGCCTCTTATTATTTTTCCAAACAATGGGTTGAAGAAGCTTCATGATAGAGGTTTATCCTGCATGTGAGCTCATAAGGTGCCAACGGCTCAGAGAGATACCAAATTCAAACGTGAAACGCGGGAGAGAGGTTAGTCTCCAAAGGTGACATTCTTCTACCTACCTACGAAGGAATCCACCGCTACTTCTGCATCTCTACCCCTTTCCGTATTTTTCAGGCGACCCGTGAGGAAATGCTGACCCCTCTAAGCGTTGGGTTTTCACCCAAAGTTCTTTGTTTTTCTTGGTCTGAATTAGAATCTATGAATCTATACGTATCTATTGTGTAGTGCATGCTTATGTTTAAATCATGCACAATGCTTTTTCAGGGACACAGTCTTCATACCCAGACCTTGACTTTTTTATTGGGAAGTAACTTCTGCATTACCACACTTTTCGTGAATATTCCAGGGTTTCTGTTGGGCTAACTTTTCAAGAATTTTAAGGTATCCGCAGATAACGATATTACGAGTAATTTTTTTTTCAAGATTATATCATCATTATTCTAGATTTCGCAGTTAACGATGTTCGCTCATTTAACGAGTACTATATTGACCTTAATGGTTACGCTGTAAGTATTGCAATTTAAAAATATTTCATCCAAAATATGTTCATTCACCTATACATACATGCATTCATATCTATGGTAAGTGTACATACACCCAGTTGTACTACGTGGCCAACAGCCCTCAAATAAAAGTGGCGTACTAAAGAAGACATTATACGATCATAAAGACATTCCAGCGCGCGCCTCCACTCACAACTGTAATGTCAAAAGCAATAACAACAATTCTACTATAAAAATGGCAATAGAGAAAAGTGAGCAGGGGGAGAGTGGTAGAATGTGTTGGGTGAATGTGCGATGTGACGACTGTTGTGGAGAAGCTGAAGCGAGAGCGTTGGCGGCAAGGGCAGCAACAGCAATTTTCCGCTTGAATTACGTTTCCGTTTACGCTTGGCTTGTAAGAAAAAAAAAACGGAATTTCCATTTTACAACGTGTATTCGTTTGCACACAAACACACACACACATACACACATGTTTGACTGCCCCAACATATTCACCTTAGAACATCTGCATAGAACACAGCAAACCCACTCGTACATACGTTTAAATATGTAAACCAGTAAACCAGCTGCCCTGCTTGCTTCTTACCAAACCCAACCAATTTGCAACAGATATTCTGATATTCTGAATATTCCTATTATTTGAAGCGCGCACGTTCGCGTTTGCCGCGTACCATAATCGATGAACTGTGTCGACGGCAGCAGAAGCAACAGTGAAGATAGCGGCAACAACAACAACTGCGGCAGCAAACGAGAGCAATGGCAGTACAGCGGCAGATATTAGCGTAAAGATTTTCTTCGAGAACTTCAACGGGAGCCTCGCCTGCACTCAGCAGACGACCACACTTAGGAAACGAAGAGCGGCGGCTCGGTAGCAAATGCGGTAAGAGATTGCTACTGATTGCTAAAGGTGGTCTCTGTGGCTGACAGCACTACATGTATGGTATGTGTTTGTATGTATGTATATGTGCGTGTTTTGTAAGTATTTGTATTTCAAAGCGAATGTGGCGTGCTTTTCTTTTGCATGAAGGCCATACTAGCTCGTACCCTGCAGGAAACAACCAACTAGTACGCAAAAATTCTAGTTAAATACTAGTATTTTGAAGATGAAATAATACCAGCTTGTTATTTATAAAGAAGTCCACCAGTAACAGAAGGAATAATAGTTTCCACCACCGTCTGTTGTTGTTATATCGGCGCGCCGCGGCTGAATTCCATTCTCTGCTCTGTTCTATTGAAAAGCGAAAAATGACGTTAATCGTTATATCGTCATGATAGTCGACTGGTTAGAGGTTATCGCTGTAGCGCGTTGAGCTCCCGGCTCGAGTTCCCCTAGAGGCAAATTAATTCTTAATTTTAATTTTTTTTTAATTTTTTGTGAAACAGAAATTTTCACCACTCCCTCATTCGTATGTTGTTGTTGTTGTTGTTTAGTACGCCACGACTGAGTTGCATTTACCAAAAAGTTTTGTTAAACTATGCGGATTCCGTTGCTTTTTACTTCATAACGATGGTTAGAAGTCTTCACTGTGGTACGTGAGGGTCTCGGTTCGATTCTCACAGCCGGCAAACTCATTTTTATTTTGCTTATTTTTATTTTTTGGTCAAGTAGAAATTCAACATGCCTAAATGAACTGGTGGGCTCGTAGAACATCGCCGTGTTAAAAATACCAGTTGATTACAGGGAAAATTGATGGAAGATGAACTAGTTGGTGTAAAAATGTAAACTAGTTGGATTCTAGTTGACAACAAGTATTTTCCCCTGCAGGGTACCGACAGATCTCCTCACATGTGCACATCTGTACACACTCAAATCTACTTCTGCCTCGCTTTTTATTGCAAATGTGACAAACATCGAATTCATGTTCACCGCGCTGATTGTATCCCAGAGTATGTGCGTATACTTTTCTACATACGTGTATGTATATATGTATGTAACTGTGTAGGTGCGTGCGTAGTTTGGCGTAAAAGTTTTGCGCAAAGAGCTGGAAAATAATTTAAATACATGATATTTTCAATTATTCTGTTTCTGCTGTTGCTGCTCCTGTTGCAGTTATCCTGGTAAATTTTATTATTATTGATATAGAAGCCTGTGAGTGTGTGTGTGTATGTGTGTGTGTAGTAGTATTTAAGTTTCGGTTGCCACTAAATGAGCATTATGATTTCAATTATTAGAATTAATGCATGCATTCCATATCAAAAAATAGGGTGATCTCGCAGTCTGCGCCAGTTACCATGGGATAAGTCTCCTTAATATTGCCTATATGGTCATATCGAGAGTAATGTGTGAAAGGCTAAAGGCCACCATAAATAATCTGGTTGGACCTTATCAGTGTGGCTTTAGACCTGGTAGATCAACCATAGACCAGTTATTCACCATGCGCCAAAGTTTGGAGAAAACCCCATGAAAAGACATTCGATACAAACCACACCTTTGTCGTTTTTAAAGCACGAAAAGGAGCTGCTTTTACGTCGCTATGTCTGAATTTAGTATGCCCGCAAAACTTATACGGCTATGTAAACTGACGCTAAGCAGCACCAAAAGCTTCGTCAGGATCAGAAAGGACTTGTTCGAATCGTTAGACACCAAACGAGGATTCAGACAAGGAGATACCTTATTGTGTGACTTTTTTTAATCTATTGCTGCATAGCTGAAAGAGAATATACAATCTCCCAACATATGCTAGTCAACAGGTGCTACTTCGGACTGAGTAGGAAGTGAAAAGTAAAGTTATCTCTCCACGAACCAAAACCAAACTCCGTCCTACTGCGGAGGCATGAACGATGACAATATGGGAACGGCAGCCGATGGAACTATGAGCTGTATGTATGAGATGTAGACGACATTGACATAGTTCAGCGAATCACCAAACAGCGGTTGTGCTTCTTAAGTAATGTGGTCCGGATGGATAAGAATGCTCCAGCTTTAAAAATATTCGATCCATTTCCCGCCGGTGGAAGCAGAGGAAGAGGAAGCCCTCCACTCGCATAGAATGGCCAGCTAGAGGCGGATCTGGCTGTTCTTGGTACTTTCAATTGGCCTAACAATCAGCGAAAAAAAATGAATGTCGCAATGTTGTTAACAAGGCTATAATGGCATAAGCGGTATCTACGCCAAAACAGTGAAAGAAGAAGAATGCAATAACTTGATATTTCCTTTCATAATCGAAACTTTGACTGAAAATATTTTTCAGAACTGAAAATAATTATTTAATCAGTGGATTCCATAATTTTCCGACTATTTCAAAATGATTGCTGCAGTTGTGTGGTCTCACTTTTTATGGATCCAGGAGGTATTACTAAGATATAAGCCATCAAGCAAGCGCCAATTTAGGCACTTTATGCTTGCGAAATTATATCTGTGCTCCAACAGCTGCATTCAACTTATGAGGTAGACCGGTATTGTATGATGCAGCGGCATTAAATCTTGCAAAAATGCATGCAGCGTAGCTTTTTTGTATAGCAGTTTGGTCAATTTAGCTTAGGGATTTTCGAAAGGATGAAATTCAAATATTAACATCCTTTTTTATTGTTCGCTTTTATCTTATGTTAGTATGTAGTACTATGACTATAATAATTTGATATCCGATGAATTCGAGAAACTCTGCTTATCGTGTTCTTCTCTTGTATGTTAAATTCTCCAATTATTGCCCCAATGAGATCCACTAGACTACTAATGATGATGACATTATGCTTAAATAAACTCTTCCGAAACTATCCTTTTTTGAAGCTGTCGATTTTTTTAAATTTTTTTGTCATTTCACGCATGAGTCGCGTCAAGCTGTTATGTTATTTTTGTTCAGTATTGTTTTGTATTTCATCATGACCTGAACAACGTTTACAAATCGTTCAACTTTATAACAAAAATTTACGTTCTGTAAAAATGGGTTTCGCTCAACTTATGGTCAACATAATCGGCCTACTGTGCGTACTGTTCGCAACACCAAAATAATTTAAAAAACAATTTTATGAAAATGAAAATGTTACATTAAACAAAAAATAAATAAAAGAATTCGCAAGGATTAGCAGTAGTAATCCATTATTTTATGCTAGATGACGAATGATGACATTTTGTACTAAACAAGGTACCGGGACAAGCCTTCTATATTTTATCTTCGATAAAGACAAAATCGCAAGGCAGGCAACTGAAAACGGGAAACGTGTTCAAGACCCTGATACTGTTTCAATCAGTCAAGCACAATTTTGCTTTCGTCGATTACGTTCCGGTAATTTTGTTGTAAAAGATAGGCTGGATACAAAAAGAGGCTCCATGTACTTTGATATGTGTTTCGTAGGATTGACAAGGATCATCCACTATGAACTGCTTTCCTACAGCTACCAACTAAATACATCGATAGTTACTTGCCAGACTTGGCTGGTGAAAAATTGGCCTGAAGAGATGGCTGTGAAAATCTGTTGTCGTATAGATACATTTGCATGAACAAAAAATACATGTGGGATATTACTAAATTAGTAAATTTAACTTTCAATTAAAGTTCAATGGCTTTATTTGAAAGTTTCTAAGATTTCTTTTTCCTAATAAAATTAAGAATTAGAAATATTACTTCTTTAACAAATTCTCGTTTACATTTGCCTGCAGGTCTTACATGTTGCTTGTTTTTGTTTTTAGCCTCTGACTTCAAATTTAATTGACAATTCTGATGTATAAAATTAATTATTTACTTACAATCTCACATTAAATTTATCTAATTATAATCTCCGCTTGTGTTTGCTCTTCTTGTTTTCGTTTCTTAATTCAGAAAGGATGCATAGAAATCTCAATAAAATCATATAAATAGGAATTTCCACCAATTCACATCTATGTCATTAAATTTGAAATAATTTACAATTAATTTCGGATTTCCTGCTACAAACCAAAATCAATTCATTTACGAAAATGTGAAATTTTAGGTGGTAAAACGTTTTATTGCTTTGTCAACAACTAACACTCTCTGTCATGTGGACTTAATGAATGGAGCATATTGACGGAAACCACAGAGTAATTGATAATGGTTGTGGTGTGACCAAGCACAGGCGTACACACACTCATACACACACACTCATACACACACACACACGCACACACACACACTCTAACAATTATGTAATACCACTAATAAAGACATTTTGGCAAGTAAACAAGGAATTGGCTACGATTTTAATACGTTATGCTTGTTTGTTGCAATTTTCAGGTGTTTAATGGAAGAAGGTTTAAGATTGTTTATGTACTTGTGTGTGTGTGTGTGTGTGTGTGTGTGTGAGAAATCTCCTAGAATGTATTGAATATGCTTGCAACTTAATGTGCACAAAATGGTGTATTGATCTGCATAGATGCAGATAGTGCATGTACATACCAGGTGTGTTTGTTGAAGTTTGCCGGTTTTTTCGATAAAGGAAACACTTAATTTTCAGAGGAATCTCAAAGTTTTTTTATTCAAAGTATTAACCATTGGCTTCTACACATTTCGCTCATCTCTCAGGCATATTATGTATACCATTCCAAAATTAAGTGCTTTTAATTTGTCTTTCACCAGTTTAGCGATATGAGACGGCGCATTTTCATGTTGCAAGATAACTTTGTCATGTCTTCGGGCCCATTCCGACCGTTTTTCGATCAACGCATGATTCTAATTGATCATTTGTTGTCGGTAGCGATCCGTGTTCACCGTTTCACCAGGCTTAACAACGCGTAGTACACCACACCACACTGGTCCCACCAAACACAGAGCATTGTCTTACGGCCAAAGCGATTTGGCCTTGCAGTCGATGGGCCAGCTTCACCAGTGGAAAGCCATGATTTTTTTCGCTTCGGATTCTCAAAATAAATCCATTTTTCTTCCCCCATGACAATTCGATGCAGAAAAGATTTCCTTTCGAATCGTTTAAGCAGCATTTCACAAACGGTTTTTCGATTTTCCATTTGTCTATCGTTCAGCTGGTTCAGCTGGTGTGGCACCCATTTTCCATACTTCTGGATCTTTCCCATGGCTTTTAAACGTTGGCAAATTGCTCTTTGAGTCACATGTAGTGTTTCTGCCAATTTTTGTTGCGATTGGGTTGGATCAACATCCAATAACGTCTGCAATTCCTCGTCTTCGAACTTTTTCGCTGCACCAGGATGTTCATTGTCTGTCAAATCGAAATCTCCACTTTTAAATTGACGAAACCATGTCTCACATGTTCTAATCACTGGAGCATGTTCACCATAAGTTTCTACCAGCAACCGGTGAGCTTCAGCTGCTTTTTTCTTTTGATGAAATAAGAAAAGCAACAAATGCCGCAAATGCGATTTATTTGGAACGAAACTCGGCAAATACACTGAGGTAAACAAATATGACGCTATTACTTTGGCGGAATGTGACATGCGTATTTTTGTAGGTTAATGTCAATAGAAAAAAATTACATACATGCCAAATCATAGAAATTTATACATATTGTTGGCGACATCTACTAGTAAAACCGGCAAACTTCAACTAAAACCCCTGGTATATGTGCACTGCATGTAGAGACATTTATATACGCTTACGGGCAGTGGCCACTGTTCTACGATTTGTCGATTTGTTTGTGGCTAACGTAATTAAATGCTCACATTTCGACTTGATAATTGTGATATATGACCAGTTTCCGCTATGTTGCCAACTGTGCTTGTTGACTAGACTTAAGCAAGGCTGAAAATCGTGCATATCACTTGCAGCTTTCATTGATATATGGGTAAACATACATTTATGAACATTAGTATTTAAATACATAAATGTATACAGTATTCAATAGCCTTTTACCGTCTTAAGTGTTAGACTATTGAGAACATTTAATTAATTTTTTAACTAGTTCGTTTTGTAGTAATTCTGTCAATAGAAACTTTAATGGGCATACGAATTTAAATTTCAATATTTTTAGAATTTTTATATGCTCAAAATAATCTCTCAGCGTATTAGATAAACTTGCAATTGGTAATTTCTGGCTTTGCACTGATCTAATATTTTGAAACGAAATAGTAAAGATATTTCAACACATTTGATCCGTTTCATAGTTTATAACATTAAGATTTGTTCAAAGTAGACACCCTTTTTCCAAACAATAACTTTAACTGAACTAGTACGAGTTTGTTAAATATTTGACCAGTTTTTTTTTACTGTCCGTAAATTATGAGACTAAAAATTTGACGCATTATAAGTATCAGAAGAAGAGGACATAAGCCCAGCAAAACCTATACCATTTGGATCAGATTGACAACTTAAATCTGTCCCTCTGTTTGTACGCGAACTAGTTTCTACATTTGTGAGATATGTCATCCAAAATTTTTCTTCTTCATTTGAGTAAGCACTGTACGCCATGCATCCCTTCTTTTTGGTGTTTGGCGCCAGCTGTAAATACCAAGTGAAATCAGGTCGCTCTCCACCGAATCCTTCTATTGGATTAAATATCTTCCTCTTCCTTTGTTCTAACAGCGGGAGCTGCATCGAATACTTTAACATGACCTAGCCAACATTGTCTCCTCATTCGCTGAACTATGTCAGTATTATTATACAGCTCCTACAGCCTATCGTTCTATTATCTGCAGTACTCTTCTGTCGAAAACACCTAAAGACCGACTCATCGGATGTGGACATTTTAGGATGGGAATGTGGAAGGACTTGTTTAGTTTGGTTTCTGTTCGTCGAGAGTGTACTTTACTTTCCAATAGTCTACTCAGACTCATTTAATTTGCTTCGTTATCATGTCTGGAGAAAGCAGAACAAACAAACAAACTAACTAACTAACTGCTAAAACCTAAGATATCACTGTCATCGACATACGGGATTGAAGAAATCCCATAATAAAGAGTCAACCTGTCTGAAACCTCATTTCGGTATCGAACGGCTCGGATAGGTCCTTCCCAATGCTATTGTTGTCCAGCGTCTGTTTTCACAGCCGTATAAATTTTGCGCGAACACCAAATTCAGATATAGGCAGTTTTCAAATCGGACAAATGATGATGTGTATCGATTATTTTCCTACGGGTCTTTTCCAAGATTTGACGAATTGTGAATATCTGATCTATGGTGGACTTACGAGGTCTAAAGCCATACTGTTAATGTCCAATTAGTTTGTTGAAGCCGGGATTCAATCTTTCGCACAAAACGCTCGATAGGACTTTATAGGCGGTATTAAGCAAGCTTATGCCACAGGTATTGGTGCAGTCTGCGGGGTCCCCATTTAATCGATTGTGCAGGGCACACTTAAGTTCCAATCGTCGGGCATGCAGTTGTATGCAGCTTTGCTGTTTTTTAAACGAAAAATCGGTATTCGTACCTCATCATAGTTGGATAATCATCGATTAGAATTTCGGGTTCGCCATCTCCTGGTGCTGCACTTTTACTGAAATCCAGCAGGCTGGTGGAATACACCTTTCATAAATTCATTATACCCTATATAATACAGTATTATTCACTCGTACTATGTAGTATATAAGAGGGGATTAACAAAAGTTCGGTCAGTTGGTGGCTTTCAATTTGTTTTTGTTAAATCCAAAAATACCAAATCCTTTGCAATTGCTTTATTAGTCTTCCCTTCAAATTTAAGAACGATCGGCTAAAATAGAGACGAGAAAACACAAGATAGCTAATTATAGGTTAGACGAAATTTCACCAGCAACACAAACAGAAATTCGGCATGTGATTTTCTTCGGGTTTCGGCGTAATTTACAGCCAATACAAGCAATCAGAGCTCTGGTGAAGTCCAAAATTGACAAAGACCAATGATTGGAAGATGATTACCGAAAGTTTTAAAAAATTTTTTGGAAAACAGGAAGAAAGAGGATTTGCGGCGCTACTTTTTACGTCACGACAATGCGTCATCCCACACTGCTGAATTAACGAGTTATTTTATTGCGATCTCTGGGATCGAAGGAAAGCGTCCAGCCCCTTATTCCCCAAATGTAGCACCTTATCATTTGTGGTTATTTCCAAAAATAAAAATAAAAATTTAAAAGTAAAGGTAATTAATGTGGTTAATGCTGAACTTGATAAGCTTAAAAGGCAAGATTTTGAAGACTGTTTTCAGAAGTGGATCTGTAGGCTTAAGAAATACCTTGAAATCACCGACAATTAAGAAGATAAGATAAAAAAAGATAAAGATTACGAATAAATAGAAAATCATTGTTTTTTTTTGTGTTTTCTAGTCAACTTACCGAGCTTTTTTTAATCCCCTCGTACTCGTGCAAATAATAGTTTACCATACACCGAAAATCGTCGAAATAGGAAAATTATATTTTATATCTCCCTCGGATCGATTTTTCAAATATTGGAAATAATATTATATTAAATCCTAGAAGAACACACATTTTATTTGGTTATTTATGGTATTAGGACTTCGGCATGACTGAAGTCAGACAACTTTTCTTTCTTTTCTTCACATTAACTTTGATAGTACTATTTGAGTTTGTGACAGTCCATCTGAAGTCTTCTGCAATCTTTTGCTTTCCTAATTATTATTTATGGAGACAGAAAATCGTCTGTCCATTTTCAGTCGTTTATACAACTAGTACGTTTTATCTCTACAAACCCAAAATTGAATTCAAGTTTTGGACGTTCTTCATGTTGGTGTGTTCGGTGTTGTTTTTATTGCTTTTGTGACTGTCACTGTTGCTGTTACCCACGAATTACAATTGGACACATAAATTTCATTGCTAGTTTTCGGCTTATTTGCAATGCAATCGATAACAATTCCAAATTGACAGTTTTATGTGAGCATTTGTGTGCCCACACATGTGTGTAAGCGTTTGCGCGTGTGTGTGTGGGTGTAATTACTGAGTAGGAGTTTGTGTTGAAAGTAACGACCTGTTAGTGTTTCGGCAACTGGATGTGGATTTGCTAAAAATTCGTTGAAAAGTTTCGTAGTGTGTGTGAGTGTGTTGTTGTTGTTGCTGTTGCTGTTTTTGTTGGTGAGTGGTTCATTATGACAAGGACAATATACTCACAGTCGGTATGTGTACATGTGTGAGCGCATGCAAATACGATGGATCGATGCATATTAAATTGAGCTCGAATACTTATACATACATACCTACATATTTGAATTTGTACCAACACATACGTTCAAACTTGCCCATGCGAATGTTTACTTCTTAATTTATGCGCGAATATTTGTTTGTTGTGGCGTTATGCTGGATTGATTGCTGGCTAAATGACAAAATTTGCCGCATAATTTGTGTCCGCTTTTGTAGCGGTGTTGGCGGTGACCTGTGAGATAAGAGATAGCATGTAGATAAGTGTTTGCAGCCACAATAGTCGAATGGATAGTAGTGCGTTCTGCCATGCGAAAGGGTAGAATTCGAGTGCTGATCGAACTAAATTTTAGAAATAAAACAGTGTTTATTTCTACTGTCGATCTGGGTGAAGAAAATCAGCCAATACGAGTGTAGTTCTGGCACGAAACATAAATATCCATCAGCTATTAGGCGTCTGCATAAAATAAATTGTAGCTCTTTACATTTGTTCGAAAAACCTTAAGAAAGTCAACAAAAAATGGAGAAGGAGCTCTGCCAAACATTGCTTCAGAGTAACCAGCGCGTGGTAATTCTTATAATTATTTAGACTTGCAATTCAAATCAATCTTTTATTGTTGTAAATAAGCCGATAAGCTACACTGAAGATAAATTTGCAGAGATGAATAAAAGTCATCGGCTACCATATAGTTTTCGAAGAAGCTTATAAAGAAAATTTATAATAAAATCTTTTATCGAAAATAAAAACAAAAAATATATTTTTCATACGTTCAGTTTTTAACAGAAGGCTTATGTCTAAAATGTACTGAAATTCCTTGCACATTCTTGTCTTCTGTGTCACAGAGCTTGTACTCCATTTTTCGGTGTCAGCTTTGGTAGCTCCTGGGTGCGTGCCGGTGTGAAGATTGTCGAAAACTTAGCAGGTGGAAACACCAACGATGCGAAAAAGTAGAATTTATGGCCAATCGATGATAAGAGATTATTATAGATTATATACATATATTCAAAAAAGTATTTCTCATCATATTGACATTATCGGCCTCAACAACCGCGCCGTGAGTTCTGCTTGTTCCATACTTGACAAAGAACGGAAGCGAATGGGTCTAGTAGTGAATGAGGGCAAGACGAAATATCACTTGTCATCAACCAAACAGTCATCGCATTCGCGATTTGGTTCCCACCTCACTTTTGACAGTGATAACTTCCAGGTCGTAGAAATTCGTAAATTTCGTCTATCTAGGAATCAGCATCAACATCAATAGTAATGAATTGAAATTCAGTGCAGAAACATTCTTGACAACAGGTGATACTTTGGACTGAGTAGGCAATTGAAAAGTAAAGTCCTCTTTCGATGAATGAAGACCAAACTCTACAAGTCCCTCATCGCTCCCGTCCTGCTATATTGTGCGGAGGCATGGATGATGACAACATCTGAAGTGTCGGTTGAAGTTTTCGAGAGAAAAGTTTTTCGTAAGATTTATGATCCTCTACGAGTTGGGAACGGCGAATACCGCAGACGTTGGAACGATGAGCTATACGAGATATACAGCGGCATTGACATGGTTCAGCGAAATAAGAAACACTTCGTTGGAAGGACCTGGCTGTACTTGGTATTTCCAATTGGCGCCAAACAAAAAGATGAAACGAATGGCGCAATGTTGTTAACTCGGCTTTAATCGCGAAAGCGGCGTCTACGTCAGTAAAGTAAGTAAGTAAGTAATTTATGAAAATGGATCGCTTAAAAACCGTACAACGCCTTGAAAAACCTACTTCAAAAATGGGTATTCAAACGTAGCCACAATTGTTATAACTTTTAGGAAATTTTAAAAAGATGAACCGGTTATAAATATTATATATTATATTATATATTATATGATATATTGTATAGCTTGTGCATCAACCTTTTACTCGTACCACTTCAAATATTGCTACTGTAAGTAAAAGTGTAGCCGAGCATCCAAAGAAAAATTGTCGCCTTTTGATACTCCCATGACAGTCAAATAATTGAATAGCGATGTCAATTGGCCACCGAGATCGTGCGGTTTGACACTGTTGGATTTTTTTGTGGGCCTAGTGTTTATTGGGATAAGCCTTTCACTCTTTTAACACTTGATAGCTGTAAATATTCAAGTTACATTCGAAAATTACCTCAAATGAATCGAAGTTTATATAAATTCGATCCCTTAAATGAAGTAGTCTTTCACATACGAGTATGATGTCAAAGGTCAAACTTTGTAATAAAAAAGAAATGTCAGGGAAACAATTTTTTACCTTTATTTTCGAAAGCGCGAAGTGGATAACTTCGTTAATTTCGACAGTTCCAGTGCTCTCCAAATATTTTGGGCGCAGATTCGGAATGCTCTAATTCGCGATGTATCTGGTTTTAAAGGTATTGTAGTGCTTTGGTGGTACTTTTAAAAATGGCTAGTGGAATGTGGTATATATATATATATATTAGCATCGTATTGGAATGCCATCATAAAGTACGATTTCAAAAATTATCCCACTTTTTTTAAAAAGGATTTTATTTGTTGTTCATCTTTATAAGTCGGTATTGTTTCGAATACAGTGCAACTCATCTTTGAGATTAGACTTTTGCACTCCAGAAAAAGAGGTGGAACTATTTGTGAAACGAAAAAATCGATTAAGAATACTAACACTAACTAAAATTCTCTTTGAATAGGCTGGAGAGGAAATTGTATTATATTATTTCACCACCTTTGCCTATAGCTTCACAAAACTGATTGTCTGGTGACTTATTTTTCAATCTTTATTACTTTTAAGGCCACAGATCTGACTTCACCGATGAGGGAAGTACATATTGTATAGTAATCAACTGATCGTCAAAAATACTTGTTGCCCATTTGTAATAAAAAACAATGAGAAGTTCTTGTCCTATTTGTTTACTTTTAACTTGACAATAAAGTCACGTCTAATTCCCGTTATAATATTTCAATTGTTTTTATGTAACAACATTCCAGTATATTTATGCATATTTTTCAAAAGCTGCAACATACAAATACATTATCACTTCTCACTGCTGACACTAAGTTTGTTTTAAATCTATTCGCTCTCCATACATCTATGGATAATTTTAGTTTGTATGTATGCACTATACCATATACAAGTTAACAATATTTTTTCCCATCACTTATTTCGCAAATGACGAAAAGTCGAGTAGTTGCAATTAAAAGTTTTCGGAATGCAATTTGTTTATGCTAACAGCAACTGTTGGGCACATAATTAATGAGCACAAAAATATCTTCACTCAGGGTAGCAGTGATGGGATAGCACCAGCAAATCTGTGTAAAAAAATATCTATGTATGTACATTGGACGCAAGTACGAGTACGACGAAACAAAAAAGCGGAGGAAAAAGTGTTACAACACAAAAAAGCAAGCAAAGTAAAAACAAAGGAAAATTTTCATAAAATCCAATGAAAGGAAAAACGTTGCCTAATTGGAAATAATGTTTTGCGGGGAGCAGTGTGGGGAGAAATAAGAGAATCGAATTGAAAACTTTTTGATTAATATACAAAAAAATATATTCCAACTTGCAACACATACATATTAGCTCTGTTCGGTGTGAAACGGTGATATTGAGGGAGTCAAATATTTTACTCTTCCGAAAAGACTTTTACAGAGCTTTCACCGAAAAGGATTCAGTGTAAATTAGCCAGCAAGTTGTATAACAGCTGTGAATTTTGGCGGTTACATTTGAATCCGTTCATATACTCTCACTGTTGTCTACTTCTAAGTATTTTCATAAATATTTTAATACAAATAGTAATCATATGATATGCAACCATATGATCACAAATCAGCTGTTTTTCATACTTGCTAGTTTTAATGTCTGAAATTTTTCCAGCTTCGAATCTTTCCAGTCGAAGTAAACGTCCAATAATATAACATTAATTTTACTGGCTTTTTGCCTCACTAAACGCGGTTCAGAAAATTTCAGTAAAAATTGTTACTGCCCAACAGGTCACCGAACAGAACTATTATATATGTACATAAGCAAGTCGAAGTTACTACGGCGGCGAATTAAAATGTGAAATGAATGTGTAATGAATTTTTGAATTTCATTTGATTTCCTATTTGTAAGCGTGAAATTCTTGAGAAATGGGAATTTATCTTCTCGGTTTGCACGAAAAAAAGAGTGGCACTGAGATGATTTTGACCACCGCTACTCAAAATCTAAAATAAAATAAACTTTAATTGTTGAATATATTCTTCGTTCTCACCTTTATGAATTCACCACTTTATTTGGTTCATATTTCATACAAAATTCTTTGCATTGTTGAGTCGTTTGGTATCCGATTCAATCAATCAACGCCAGCATGATTTTCATGAATTTTTTTCTTTGCTCTAAAATTAAAGGCACGATGCTTATTAATCAGTCGCGCTTCTGAAAATAACCATCAAAGTTCAATAATTGCCCGAAGAGATCCCGAAGTCTACAACATAGAACAAACCAATTTAAAAAGCCCTGAGTTTATAAAAAAAAATCTTTGTACGAGTATATATTATTGAAATACTTTTTAATATGTTTTCCATATATAATTTTTAGAAGAAACTATCGCACGATAATAGCAAAAACCCTGAAAATATTATAAAAAGCTTATTTTTCAATCTCAGTCAAAAGATTCCAGTTGCGGAAAGAAAAAAAAAATTATAAAAAAATATTCCTAGACTTCAAAAAAGTCAGTAACACTCATATTCCACAGCAGCTCTTTCGGAGGCTTAGACGTTGCCTTTATATGGGTGAACGCATTTAATAAAACTGCAGTGAAAAATACAAGCTTTATTTGGAATTCAACTAGCTTGCATTTTATACTAACTAGTTCATCTTGTATCTTTTTCTCATTCTAGCAACTGCTATTTTTAATATGGCGTTGTCCTATGAATTATCAAATCAATTATCCAACTATGCCTCATCCTTTTATCAGTTAAATACTAGTTCATTTAGACATATCAAATTTCTACGTTAGCAAAAAATATTGTATAAAAATAAAAAATGAAATTCTTTTCAGTGTGATCCTTACCGTACTATGTACAGTACCAAATTTTAGCCACTCGGCTATCGTGACGATGTAACGAAGTCCAGCATACTGAGCACTTTAGCAGAGCTTAATAGAAAAATAGTCTCACCCGTGAGTGCTAAATACAACAATCCGTCTCCCTTCTCTAAAACCAAAAATAAAATGTTAAAAACATTTATCTTATTCGATCATTAACATACATAAATAATTATAACAAATACATTTAGAAAGAAGAGGGCAAACAATAAAAACAAAAAATATAACAAATTCGATACGAACTCGAAACGCAGCTCGTTTCTTCTCTGCAAAAATTATTGGGAATACACAACGATCGCCGGGCACAAGTTGTATTCGGGGTATGCATTACTAGTCGAAATTTGTACCAGATAAAGTGTTTTTGCGGGGAGTTCTGCTTCATTACTTTAACATGAAGAAAAGTGCTACCGAAAGCCATCATATTTTACTGGACGTTTATGGTGACCATGATGTAGCCGAGCGAATGTGCCAAAAGTGGTTTGCACGATTTAAAAGTGGCAATTTCGACTTAGACGACGGAGAACGACCCAGACAGCCAAAAAAATTTCAAGACGAAGAATTGGTGACATTGCTCGACGCAAATGCATGCCAGACGCAAGAAGAACTTGCAAAAGTATTAGGAGTTGATCAAGACAATTTTTTCACAATGAAGTCTCAATTTTCGAAAAAAAACCGCACGAATTAATGCATACACCCAATATTTTCCTAAAGTTTAGAGCAGTCGAATTTTTAAATCGTTAGTAAAATATTTTTTCAGTAGCGGTATTAAGGCCGTAAAACATGTGGCGCCGTTGTAATTGGGAACGAAGATGTTCGTAGATGCTGGTATAAGGAGCTCAAGTTTTGGCCTTAAAAAGTGCAAATAGGTTTGTGACAGTTTTTTCAAAACTTACGCAAACATAGAATCTCTGACGTCATGCTGGAAATTGCAAAATTAAATTATACGCTTTCCCTATCTCCAAAGCTATATAATTATAAACATTTTCATTAACCAGAAAACTTAGATAATCATATTTATGGATTTTAAAGTAATCACATGGAAAATAATGAAACCCCTCAAGTGCACTTGTTTCATTATGAATAAGTTATTCTCATGGTAGTAGAAATGTATGCATGAAGGTATTGTATACGTACATTTCTATGAATAAAATAAAAAATACATTGAATTTGAAAATGGTCGTTGTCAAGGTTAATGGAAGTACATATGCATGTGACACGAAAATTGTTGCATGTCACAAACACTATGAGATTCTATTATCCCACATACACACAGGAGTACATATCTGTTATTCATAAATGCCCTTCAGAGAAAAGCCAATACTATGCAAAAATTGTACTTAAATACTAGTATTATAAATACGAAATTATACCAGCTCGATATTTGTTGGCAAATAATAACAATAACAATAACAATTTCCATCACTTACGTCTCTGATAAATTATTTATGTAACTCCCAGCGTGCAACAGATAGGCGGCTGACTTTTTCGCGACCTAAAGTATTTAATGAAATAAATATATACTGTAATGTTTTTTTATTTTTCAATATAGTCTACATCAAAATGGTTTTCTAAGGCCGCTTTCATCTCACTGTCGTCTAAGACTGATGAAATTGAGACACCTGGAGATGACAAACTGATTCCCCAATCGACGATGTTATAAGGTCCGACTTGTTTTAATATCGCAAACAAAAGCAACTTTATTGCTAAACTAAACACAAGATATTGCCAGATCCAAAAAAAAGAGGCTTTGAGTATTTCTGGTTATCCATAATTAACGTTTGAGTTTTATGGTTAGAATACAGTAAGTAAAATACTTCGTATTGTTATACTAATGAATTCTGAATTATAAAGTAATATTAATTGTATGTACATTGAACTCTCATCGGTGCGGACGAGCAATTAATTTCTTGAAGTCTCTATCCCTCATGAACAGTAAGTATACTGAACCGATAAAGTTTGAAGAAAAATTTTTTCTATAACAAATTTATGATAAAATATTAAAAATTTATAATATTTTATAATTTTTCATAAGTAAATGTCACAATACACAATAAACTATAAAATTCTAAGAGAAATCTTTTATTTTTATCGTAAATACTCCACTTGCAAGCTATTTAAGCTGATTTACATAAATTATATAATACAAAAACATCTTTTAAAATAAATACTAGAAATTGGTATAACGTACAACTTTGTTAGCACATCTACAGCTACCAGATACATTTTCACTTCATAAGTTAAAATAATACATATAAAATAGTCAATATTATTTTAATATCATACCATACTCGTAATTGCCTGCATGTAGGTATGCCCATGAATGTTTATTATTGTTGCTATTGTTTCAAAAATATAAATTTTTCCGGATTTTGATTTTTTTTCTGCCCATTACATATCCTACTATTAACCATTTAAATAACCTTTGCCACCCATGCATATTGATTATACGCATACACGTATATTCGTTTTAACTTAGTTTATGGTATATACATATTTATGTACACCTATGTATATAAGCAAAAATCGAAATTATTTTAATAATTCATAGATTTTAATGTAGTGCTTTCACAATTAGCCAATTAATTTCCAACAAGATTGACAAATGTGTGGTCTGTTCTCGCCGCAAACAAATTATAATTTACTAATAATGTACATACACCTAAACATATTTACTACGACTAACTACTGTTTACTGGTTATAATAATTTATGTTTTTTGTTTTTTTTTTTTTGCGGTTGGCTACAATAGTTTTCTAGCTGACGAAGCAGCAATGTAGCAATATACAATTGAAAAAATACGTTGTTGTAGCATAGCATGCTGGATTGGTAACACATTTTCTACTGTTATTTATTTTGATAGAAATAAAATATTATGAAGATGAGAGTAATTGATTTATTGTTTAAAGGATATCGTATCCAAAATATTTTCATTTGTAGTAATTAATAATTTAAATATTATTTGAAGTGAGTTTTGTGATGCAGTTGCTTTGTTAGAAAAATGATGTTTATGCCATCAAAGTGAAAGAACTAGCCACAGGAAAATTCTGCTAATTAACTCGCTAACAAAAATTAGTTTAGATAAAATTCGCATCTAGAAAGTATCGCAGAAATAAAGCTCAAAATACCGAAAGTTCTTGAATAAGCATTAGGCGTTGAATGGGACCATAGTGTAATCTGAGGTTCCAGTAAAACCAAGCAAAAATAGGTCAAAGAGTTGCCTTGTATCTAATTTTTCAATAGTTGAGGTTTTTCATTCCGTCAAACTCTATTTGCGGAAGTAAAAGACACGTAGATCTGCTACATCTCCGTTAACCTTAGTGTGGAGGCAGTCAGTCGTTTAATTGGTTTTTGCTTCTAATCAATATAATGCTTCGGAATGTCTGGACTTACCAACGAATCTGCAGTCAGCGTAAGTTTTCACCTAGATCATTTTTTCAGAGCTTGAGGAAAATCAAATCCGTGGTATTTATCGCTCTGTCAAGGCGGTGGAACATAAGTAATATTGATGGATGCATTCTCAACAATTTATTATATAATGTTAGCGCAGTTTACCGAATAATTGGCGAATAATATTTCCTTCTGCGTCAGTAATTTCTAAACAAGTCATCTACGATATGCCGAAATACATATACTCGTATCTCTCCATGCAGACATGCTGACAGCAATTAAGTACACGAAACAAACTCAAGAAATCCATTGTGCTGCGTTGACACGTAAATTCTTCATTTAAATACCGAAAATAACTTAACAACCCAAAAAAATAAAAAAAATCTCAAAACACAATGCAAAAATAATACAAAATTGAACAATTATATTAAAACTGAATAGATGTAGAAAGACAAATAGAAAATAGAAAGAATACACATTTTCCAGGAGCAAACACTTCTTATTAGCATTTTGTAGGCTCTAACCAACCAAAGCGAAAGTTGAAACGAAAATATTTTCAAATGTGCCAGCGACTACTTTTCGCGGAACTAAGTCATTTGTATGTCAAAATGGATTTGAAGTGTGTCTTGTGCGTGGAATATTAAATAGTTTTGAGCGAATAGACAGATAGGTAGATAGACAGTGCTGCCAATTTCACTGCTGCTCACCTCTCAGCGCGCAATAGGCTTTGAAATTTTCCACTTTTTTCTGTGATTTTCGCAAAAGTTATGTGAGTTTTTGGTACGTGGGCTTGCATAGTGGAAAATTTGGTAATGGTAATTTCAATGCTGATTTGAAAATGGGCTTCCGAAATGTAGTCATCAACGGAAGGAGGTATTATAATGTGAAACGTGAGATTATGTTGAAAGCATGGGATGTGCGTTAGCAAATGTCAGTAGTGATTTTCTGGTAGCTTAACAATTTACCTACCTTGTCTGCTCCATTTTCATAGGAAATATGTATGTGAAATATTGTTTATATTACAATTTATTTATTTTTTTTTGTAAATATTGTACTAAAAAAAATCTAAAAAATTTGCATGCACATGCTTCCAGAGGTTATTGGGTAAGATCATGCGCCATAAATAATTTGGATTGTAAAATAACTCTAAATAGCTTTAACCGTTTCTTGATATTACTTTTATTATGATAAGACCAAAGTCAAATCACGTCGCTTTTTTAAGTCAAATGCCTGTCGTTATCATGGATAATATATATATATATATATATATATATACAATATCTGGGGACTTTGTTACTACTCTACTGAAACCCAGAGAGTTTTCATGTGAAGTTCGGATTTTTATGAAAGAGTTACCCTCTGTTAGAAGAAAGGTCTATTAAACATAAATTATTCATCAATTGTGAATGGCTAGGCTGATTTTTCTACGAGGAAAATTGTTTCATTTGGATAAAAAAATATCGTTCGTAGAAAGCTGCGCCATATTACTATGTAAGTTTTGAATTAAGTCGTTCCAAACTATTCTTATTCGAACTATATTGTTGTGAAGGAGCGAGTATCAAAGTTGTGGCATTCGGCTATTTTGAAGGGAATAATATTATATTTAAATTTACGTAGCAGACTTTGAATTAGCGACTTCTCACTGATTTCGGCAGTAACCCTGCCACTGCATAGTGCAAATGCCAATATTGTGAGCTCATAAACATAATAAATATATATAGTGATGACCAGAATTTAAACAAAGTTTTCAAAACTTTTGATTAGAATTTATAACATTACCTACATACTTTTATTTAACGCAAGAATTTGTTTTATTTTTATTCCATTATTAAAAAACATTGAAGTATTAAACAAAATGATATGATTTCATTGGTCACATAATTAGAAAGGTTGCAAATAGATATATTAGAAACTCAAAAACCCAAATAGATATATTAGAAACTCAAAAAAAAAACTTTTTCAACTAAAAAATAAATCCTTGGTTTTTGTTGACACTGCTTAATATTTTAGGCAAACTTTCAACCAAATTTCGGCACGTTGCAGTAGGTAAGTTCTCAAAACTTTCCTTGAATAATTGAAATAATTCGTTATTATTTCGTGGTTTTTTGTCCTATATATCTTTTTTTACAATGCCCCACATGTTTTCTATAGGGTTTAGAACTTTGGGAGACCAGTGCAAAACTTTGCTATTATTTTCAAGAAACCATTCTTTCATTAATCGTGATGTATGCTTCGGGTCGTTATCACGTTGGGAAATATAAGAAAGCGGAATTTTTCCAAAACTGAATGATTCCATTATATTTCTCAATATGGTTAATTTCCCCTCAAACCATAATTGAGCGCCCACCATGCTTGACTGTTTTCAAAGTTTACATACCATACGTTTTGCCATCCGACTGGAACAAATTGAATTTAGATTCATCACTCCAAAGGACTCTTTACCAAAATTGTGGTGATTTATTTAGCATGTTTTTGGCGAAGCTTGATCTTTTTTGTAATATTTGTTTTGGAAACATGCGGTCTTTTTTTGTGCTATGCCCCCACGGAGTCTAGATTCATGCAAACGTCTTCTAATGGTTCTGGCGGAAATATTTATACCTATTTCCTTGTAAACAGCTCCTTCTACTTCAAACTTTCTATAACTTTTGAATGTTGGTCGTACCAGAATTTGAACCCTGTCCTTCCGAAGAGCAGTACATAATGCTCACCACTTGGCTACCGCGACCACCATAAACACAATGCCAATTATTACATCTAAAAATGGCACAGAAACATGTGGCTACCTCCTAGTTCCCTATAATTTTGGATGTTACTCAGGCCATAACTTGAACCGTCCGTATGGTATGGTATCGTATGGTAGTATGTTAACCACTCGCCACCAACAAATTAATATTAAATTGTTATCAAAAAAGGCTATTTGTGACAGATTGCTACCGAATTGATTCACCAGAAGGATTCTAACTCGCAGTAGGGTTATCCATTTTGCGGATCCGATAAGGCATATTAATTACACCAGTTTGTTAAAACCAAATATTGTGTAAGTCGTGTTCTTCACACGACCATAACGCTCCGCATTGGCAGTGAGAGTCTCGCCGAAAATTACTTGAGAATTCTCTGTATCTCAAATGCGACAACTTTTCTTACTTATGTACCTCCCGAGTAAGAAATGTACCTCGTCGCTAAAAAATATTTGTTTCGAAAAATCGCTGTTCACTGCTTGTTGTTCAATCACCCAACCGACGAATATATAGCGTTGTGAATGGTCAGCTGGGTTCAAATGTTGTTTGAGGTGGACTTTATACGGCTGTTTGTATAAGTCCAAGTGCATAATACGCCATGATGTGCCATAAGAAAGTCCCAGCTCTGGAGTATATCGAGAAATAGACACATTCGGGTGTTCGACTATTCTTTCACTTACAGTAGCAATAAATTAGGAGAAACGAGCAGACCGTCAACCGATGCGGTCTTATCAACTTTCTTTAAAATTTTACGAATTTCTTGAGTAGTGGCCACGTTTGAATCACCACTTTTTTGTATGTTTTAATAATTTTAACGAGCTGTGTGGTTTTTTGGCTAGTCATTTGCATAAATACCAGACTTTTAACTAAACCCTGTACTTTTGAGACCTTATATAAGCTATTTTTGTCATTTTTTCAGTCCAAACTATTATATTTAATTCTGTAATTCTGTCCAGACCAACTTTATTTTTTGGTGTGTCGGTATTAACTATTCTTATCATTTCCATTAAAATATCCAATAAATAAGACTTCAGTTATTCTTTACACATAATTACACACTTCAATCCCACATCAACAGCTGTAAACTCATTCACTCCAAATTAAATAATAAATAAGTGAGCTTACAAAAAGAAATGCAAAAATATCTGTCTTCTGTCTTGTTAATTCCCTCAAAGCATGAAGAATGTTTTGTAATGGATTTTTCAAAAGCAGCTTTTGCAATCATGCAATTCGCACCAATTTTTGCAATTGATCTTAACTATTTTTTTTTATTACCAATCTATCAGTTAAAGATAAGCGCGGGAGAAGAAAAAGCAAAATTAAATGAGAAAACCAAAAAAAAAGAAAGATAAAAAATGAAACAAACGAAAAATGCAAAAGTGAGTGAAAACAAAGCAAAGCGAAAATCTGTTGAGTGGTTTTTAGTGCAAATACTTAATTATACATTTTTTTCTGCTTATTCATCTACTTTTTCCACGTTTTTTCTGTCATGCAAATGATTACGACAGCATTAAGTACGGGTAGCGCAGGGAAGTGGAGAGTGTGGGAAGCGTGTGTTTAAAGTAAATGAATCAAATTCAAATTAACGCAAATAATTGCAAACATTGCACAATTGTAAAGTGCAGAAACTTTGTGTTGACATGATGTTGTCTGCAGCAATTACAGTAGCAACGCTTCACACAGAGTGTGCTCTCGAAAAGTTTGCGAGTTCAAAGAAGAAATGAAAATTGCTAAAGAATATACAAAAAGTGTACTAAGCATTGAAATTAAAAATGAATTAATAAAATACAGCAAATAGAAAGCAGTTCATCACAAAAAACGAGAAATCAAAGAATTAATATTGAAACAATTGAAGGCCGATCAACTGAATAAAATGAGAAACAGTGTTGACTGGCACATAAAGCCATTTGAAAGCTCGAACCAAAAATATTTCTGTTCACCCATCCTCAATTGCATCTTGTAGAACTCTGCAGTCATCAAATCAATTTAGTAAACTTATATACTTCGGGTTATTGAAGTTTTCTATATGCATACATAATGCAAAAATCGTAGATATAAAGATCGTAAGTAGAACGGTTGCTATGATTTACGGTATTATGACATTATGCTTTCAGGCATCTATGCTAAATATTACGTGGATCTGTTGGTCTGTGATCCCCTTCCTGCAAAGTACTGCATATGATAAAAAAAATTTACCAACGTACTAAATTTCCAACGACACTCTCCTTGATCCATTTTCGGCACTTGTGTGTCCAGACAAAGAGATACCTTCGTACCAAAATACATGAAAATCGAGCCATAAAAGCTTAATATTAGGTGTAGAAAAGAGTAAACATATTTTTGCTCCTCCGTTTTGCTCGATTTTTTTTTTTGATATTTTCAAGGTAATGTTATTATGCGTTTCTCATAGAAACCGTTGTCTCTATTGGCAAAAAATTTGGAAAATTCATTTTCTCAGGCTTCTCTTCAGGCCAATTCTTCACCAACTAAATCAGTCATACGCCATAGAGAGGAGCATAAAGTGACTACTTGGTGCGAGGTCTGCACTATAAGGTTGATGCATTAGAATCCAACCAAACCCAACCAAGATCTCGGAGCTTCTACCGAGTCAATATCAATGTCTGTGATCTGGCGTTGTTCTGATGAAACACAATTCCTCTTCTCGGCGATTGCTTTCTTCAGAAGGTTCAATCTCTGACAGTTCAGATACCGTATAGTCGTAAGGGAATAATGGATAATTCCTTGCCAATCCCGCCAAAAATGCAACAAAATCTTTCTGGCAGTTAATCCTAGCTCGCAGACTGTTTTTGCCAGCTCACTTCCACATTGACCCCCATTGCTTTACTGAAAGTGGTCCACTTCTCATCACTAATCATCATTTGTTTTAGAAATTTGTTGATTTTTTACGATTCAGCAGCGATTCGTAAATGAAAATTCGGTCCATGACGATTTTTCTCGTTGACTCATGTGCTATTCATACATCGAGCTACTTTGTGTATTCAAGCTTTTTCAAGATTTTCTAAAATGCAATGTTTAGCTCTTGGATATTTGAGTGCTCGCATCGTTGTCAGACTCGACGATTTCTATTGATATTTTCCAAGATTGTACATAGTGGACTATTACAGTATCCGGACCATAGACACGTTTTATGCGCCTGACTTGTGAAAAAGAAAAAAAAAAAACGAAAAAATAAGGCAGACCACAAACGATTATTTAAGAGAGTCCATGAGCGCGACATTGTTAGAAATTCAGGAGATAAAACCCTGAAACGCACTTAGAAGAAGAGTGCGCTATAATATAAAATAATTTTTAGCAGAGATAGTCCAACAAACTCTGAGAAGTGCTTAGTTAACAGAACAAGCAAAAGTTAAAAACTCTCAACTCACTGGCTAACATAGAAAGCCACTTATATTCTTTGCGAAAGAGTACCAAAATTGGAACTTAAGCGATCTAACAAAGGCTGCTAAGTGGGAAGAAGACAGAAAAATAAGTGGTTTTGGGTCCGTAGGTCGTGATTGCGTTGGAAGAAGCGAAGGTGTAAGATTACGACTAGAGAAAGCAATAGAATCCCACAGAGACATTTTAAAAGTGTTTTGATAGGAACAGCAGAAGAATTGGTGGGGAATGATACTGATGTAGGCGTTCAATAGGATGATGAACCGTATAATACGGCTGGGGCTAGTTCCAATTGGTCGTAATACCAATGGGATACAAACACTTTACACACCGGAACAATCTGCAGCTCTCGGCCCCGTAGACCAGTACCATAGCGGAGTTATAGCCTAAAGCAGTTCCATGGCACCAGCATGCTTAGAAGGATAAATGCCACACTCGATATCTGTGGATATTACACCGAGTATTTATGAATCATGTATAACTCTTTGTATTTTTGCTCCCTGTTTCTTTTTTGTAATTATTTTATAATGAAAAAATCATATCACATTAAAAATCTTTAATGTGTAGAAAGTAGAAAATATATAATAATAATTTTTATCCAACTTCAGCAAGTACCGTTAGCTTAAAATACTTGTTTTAGTAAAAAGAAAATAAGAATATGTGCATATGTACACATGTGTATACTGAAAGTCAAGGAAAACTAATTAAAAATGTAAAATTTTTAAAAGAATTAAATACCAACATTTCCCGTATTCTCATATACAATACATCAAACTCCCGGAACGATTTAGTGCATAATGAAAACTTTTAATTTGATTTGCAGCATTCAATATAAAGCAGTCAGTAGAGAATTGAGCTAAGAAGGAGGAGCTGCAGTTGAAACTGTATTGGAATATGGTGCCTCAAAACTTTTGGCATTTGCGCTCTTTAGCTGCCATTAAGACTGTCATTGGCATTGCTGCCGCTCATGCTGCTTTTCGTGCTTGTTTTATTAATTTTCTACTTTTTTTGTTTATTTTTTTTTTGCTGCTATTCATGTCAATCGCCATTTGTTATTTGTTCTCATTGTTTTATTGTTGGCATGAAAACTTTGTCTTGCTTTCTTTCTTGGCACAAATGGTGAGGAAAAAAACTTAAAAATCATTTTTTAATTGGAAATTCCATAAAATTGTGAAATTCTTAAGTTGGCAAATGTCATAAATGCTGTTAATTTAGGAATACGTGTAGTTGAGCGTGTATCTACGTAGTTATCAGTAGCAGTTTAAAAGTTAATGTCAACTTTTTTCTTTACAAAGCTTTTTTTTCGTAATTCACTATACATATTTATATATATTATATATGTTTATTTTTGATCTATAACTTAGAATATTGTCTATTACTTTTGAGTATATATTGTTTATTATCTTATGGTCTAGTCTACTTCAAATTATCAAGACGAGGAATTGCATGTTGATCCAACCCAATTGCAACAAAAATTGGCAGAAACACTACATGTGACTCAAAGAGCAATTTGCCAACGTTTAAAAGCCATGGGAAAGATCCAGAAGTATGGAAAATGGGTGCCACACCATCTAAACGATAGACAAATGGAAAATCGAAAAACCGTTTGTGAAATGCTGCTTCAACGATTCGAAAGGAAATCTTTTCTGCATCGAATTGTCACGGGGGACGAAAAATGGATTTATTTTGAGAACCCGAAGCGAAAAAAATCATGGCTTTCCTCTGGTGAAGCTGGCCCATCGACTGCAAGGCCAAATCGCTTTGGCCGTAAGACAATGCTCTGTGTTTGGTGGGACCAGTGTGGTGTACTACTGGTTGTTAAAATCTGGAGAAACGGTGAACACGGATCGCTACCGACAACAAATGATCAATTTGAATCATGCGTTGATCGAAAAACGGTCGGAATGTGCCCGAAGACATGGCAAAGTTATCTTGCAACTTTTTTTCGTGTGGTATCCCCATAATTTGTCTGAGAGATAGGCGAAATGTGTACAAACCAATGGTCAATACTTTGAATAAAAAAATTTGAGATTCCTCTGAAAATTAAGTGTTTCCTTTTTCGAAAAAACCGGCAAATTTCAACTAACACACCTGGTATATAGCAAATAGAATTTGTTCTGGACCATATCAGTTTGGTATTATTTCGGAAATAGTTCCGTGGTACCACGAAGTCATTTTCGTTTTAATTCTTTAATTTTATTTGAAAGTGAATAAGTATTTCTGGGCTATTCAAGGATCATCAAAATTATAAAAGTGCAGAATTTGGCTCAAAACTTTTATCGAGCCATCACAAAAATTGTGAAATAATTTAAAGAGAAAACTTTATTTCCAAATCTGAAATTAAACATTTTGTAAAGACCTGTTTTCAACATTAGCTCTAAATGTTAAAAAAATGATTTATAAAGGAAACAATTTTGAAATTAATTTTACAGCCTTGAAAAGAATAAGTAAGATTTTTGAATTTATACCATTCAAGGTCTAATTTTTCTTACTATTTAAATCTGTAGTAACAGATTCCGTCATGTACCTAAATCATAAAGTGTACCTAAATCAAGCTACATGGATCTTTGAACTGAAGAACTGGTGCATTATGACCAAGCACGAAGAACAACAACAACATAACTGACAAATTGCATGAATCAGATCCATTGCCGAATATGGTCGGATGAGTGCAGTTGAGTCTGCGCCATTTATCGTGGGTAAGTTTCCTTGATATTTCGTATAAAGTGCTATCAACTGACTTGTCAACGAACTGATTGGATCTTACTAAGAAAATCCACAATTGACTAGATTTTCAAGTCCGACTCTTAAGAAAAGGGTCTACACGCGCCATCTGTTTGTCGATGTTAACACTGTCTCTAACAGAACAAGCCGAAGCTGTCTATAAGTCGCTATGACTACTACCAAAAGTACTGTCCGAGCTAGGAAGGATAAGGTAAATCCATATCCTGTACTGAACGAGAATAAGACAATGAATCTATTGCCATCAAACAAACAGACAACGAATGTGCGTTTTAGCGCTCACCGAATGGGTGACAGTCATAATATTGATTTCAGAAATAATTTCGATGGTATAAACTTCAATGTCAGCATTGACATCTTATGCAGAATCTCTCTCACCAACAGATGCCATTTTGAACTGAGCGACAATTGAAAAAATAAGCTCTATTATCTCCTGAATCATTCCAGCCCTGCTAAATGGCGTGGAAAAGGAACAACATCTGATGAGTGAAAATAAGGAATTTTCTTGATATTTTTTTTGTTCTTTGCGCTTTGGCTATGGCGAATACCGCAGACGATGAAGCGATGAGCGGTATAAGATATGTGACATAGTTAAGCAAATATAGAGGCTGTGATTGCTAAATCATGTAGCCCGAATGGATGAGACCACTGCATCTTTGAAACTGTTCAATGTAGTAACGGGTAATCAATGCCTGTCCCTATAATGAAGAAAAATTAAACTAGACTTAGCTCATTGGAAAAGTCACAGCTTTTTAATTTTCAAAAAAAAAAAATACCCTGCCACCATTATTTCTGACTATAGTAACTTTTTAATTTAATATTCTCGAAAAAATTATTAATCATTTTAGTATTAATTTACATGAATATTTGACTCCACAACCATACAGTGTACCTAAATTTATATTAGAACTTAAAAATATCTCAACCTGAGCATAATATTATCCTCTAGCTAGTGCCATCAAATATAATTAGCTGCCAATTTGTTAAAAAGCCGAAATAAATGTCTGCTTAAGTCTACTCATAATCTCACCAATATATGTATATACTCGTATATGTCAGTTAGTTGTGCAAAGCCGAAGCGTCTCCGCTATAACTAAGAGGCTAAGCGACACTTACACGCCTTAAAAACCCGTGTAAGCATCTTGGATAGCTAAAAAAAATCCTCAACTCAAAAGAAATAGCACCACGAAAATAATTTAAATGAATTTACATACAAATACACATGAAATGGGAAATAATCTTTTTTTACTGTAAAATAATCTCCAACCAATTGCAAGTGACCTTTGCCCAAGCAGCCAACACTGTTGCCTGTGTTCTCAATACTCAATTTGTTTTTATTCCTTTTTATGATGCTCTTTACATTAGCCCTCACTGCCCCTTACAACCCCTGCTCAGCTACTCTCGTTCATGCAACATTCCAACGACTATATGCCAAACTTATAAATTCTTACTTTTTGACTTGTATAAACTTTGGAAAGTAGCCGTCAAGTCATCATTTGCCCTTATACACCCTCCCTAGCGCGCATTTGCAATATTTGCTGTCTAAAAATGATGGTTCGACTTGATTCAGTTCGACGCAGCGCAACTGAAGAGTACAGCGAGCCACTAATGGATTCATGCAAAATTAAACATCACACCAAATGGCCGCTTCTTCTTCGAGCTGCCGAGCAGCTGAGCAGCCGTCTTCTTCGCGGCGCGCTACAACGGCCAAGCGCCATAATGCCACGTTGTACAGTAAATTAATTATGTAATCCTTTCGCCAAGATGTAAAGATGCCCCTTTGATGAATGAAAAATTGTGCTTAGCATAATTAATTGTACATATTCGGTTAATTAAATAAATTAATGTTGGGCACATTTTGTCTTCCTTTAATATTTCTAAGACTTGTAATCTTTTTTTATTACCAGTATTATAATTATTATTTTCCTTTTCGGTAGTATTACACATATATATATTACAGGGTTATCCATTTTGCGGTTTCGAAAATAAACCAAATGGATTTAAAATAATTTCATGATTTCCTTTTTCTTTATGATATGGGTATGAAAGACAACATCATTTAAATGAGCACCTCGTGATTTTTTGCAAGCTTTTTTCCGTTTGAGGTAATTTCCGACCACTTTTTGGCACATATTAGGCGGTATCTCAGCCTAACTTGACAAATGTTGGTTTTCGACTCCTCCACATAAACAGTCTTTCGTTAAGCCACACGAAGAACGAGGTAAATTCGCACAATTAATATCGCCAAGATGTGAGAATACGCTGCCGGGAAGTTTCTCACGTAATAAAGCCATTTTCGCTCGTGTTGTATTTGATATGGCACCAACTTGTTGAAACCACATCTTGGACAAGTCGCGTTCTTTGATTGAAGGTCAGAAGTACTTGCGGAGGACTTGACATTCCCTACCGAGGAGCGACCGCAATTAGGAAAAATAATTTTCCATAGTTATAAATGTTGGTCGAATCAGGACTCGAACCTTGGTCTTCGGAATAAAAGTACGCAAATATAACTACTCGACTATTGCGACCTCAGGTGGTTTATTTGGGGATTATAGGAGCCCCAAGTGCGCCAATTTTGCTCAGTTACCTACCTCCGAGTGAGAAATTCTTCAAGCACCAATGAACGTATGTATGGCATTGTGAATTGTCAGTTGATTTCGGTTGTAGTATGAGCTGTACTCTTTGTGAATGTGACTGTAAGTCCAAACATCTCATGCGGTTAATAACTAAAATAAAACATGTTTGGTTTGACAGTTAAATTTGTTAGATGTCAAAATGCAGCCCTATACTTTAGAAAACACGAAATGGAAAACCCTATATATGCATGTATTTACATAAAAAGTGGATAGCACCATGGAGACTGATATTTCATGCCAATTTGTATTGTTTTTAATAATTTTACCCTCTGTTTGATGGGGCGCGCTGTGTATTGCTGTGTGTGTCTGCAAAGTTTACACGTGCATTGCATTGGCAATGAGTTGAGTTGGTGAGTAAATGGAAACGTACATATATAATATTTTTGGCTTAAAAATAATTCTTTGTGGTTATGTGTAAACGCTGAAATGGTGGGGTGCATTATGAAATGCACTAATTTTACATTACGCTAATGAAAATTGAAATTAGGCTAAGTAAAGTATAAGGGATATTTTAAGAAATAAACGAAGTATAAAAATGAAACTCTTAACTATTCTTCGAATTTATTGAGCTTTCGGCGCAGCTATTTTTTAACTATTTATATTTTGCTTTTAATTTATCTCAGTCTCGGTTTGACATATTTAAATATTATATTTATATGAATTCAGTCAAGAGTAACTATTTTAGGATACTCAATATAAAACCAAGGTGTTAGGCAGTCAAAGTTAGAATGCATTGAACTTAAGCGTGGTTAGCAGACTATGAGTAAATTTTAAAATTAGTAGGCACTTGTAAAATAAAGCCATGTGACATACGTAATTTTAAAAATCAGTAATGATTTAAAAACAAGATTTAACTACATTTAAGGGATACCAATACATGAGACACCCAATCTATACTAACCTTGAATTTTCCGAAAACCTTTGCATTTTCCAAGCAATGAGAGATTATGTCCTTTGATCTGGCTCAATTAAAATGATAGCAGCAGGCGGCCGCGGTAGCCGAGTGGTTTGCATTTGGGTGCAAATCCAAAAGTTGTGGAGAATTCGCAGCAAATCGGACTGACATATGGAACGATTTCGCACATTTTATGTCGAGATATTAAATTGAAGGCGTAAAAAGTAAAACTTGTGCAAGAACTGAAGCCACTCAACTCTTCTATGGGCTTTTGAAAAGATCCAAAAAATTCCGACGTTTTCGACCCAAATTTTCTTCATTAATGAGACCCATTTCTGGCTCAGTGGGTATGTACGCAAGGGAAATTGCTGCATTTGGGGCGAAAAGCAACCTGAAGGGATTCCAGAAAAAAACAACGGTTTAGTGTGGTTTGTGAGCCGGTTTAATCATCGATCCACTTCCCGCACATTGCATCAATCAATGAATTTATGGAGAAAACATTTCGGTGAGTAGATAATTTCACGTTTTGGACCCGTGAATTGGCCACCAAGATCGTGTGTTATCATAACCTCAGACCTTTTTCTGTGGGGATATGTAAAGTCACAAATCTATGCGGACAATTCCGCTTCTATTCTGGCCTTGAAGCCAAACATCACCTGTGTCATTCGCCAGTTAGCAATAAAAATGCTCGAACAAGTCATCGAAAATTGGATTCAACGGGTGGACCATCTGATATGCAGCCGGGGTCAGCTTATATAACTTTCAAGAACTAAATGCCAAAGAATGATCTTTCGAATGATAATAAACATTTCCAAATGGCGGCCGCGGTAGCCGAGTGGTTAGCATTGCGTCCTGCCATTCGGAAGACTCGGGTTCATATCCCGGTGCCACCAACATCCAAAAGTTATGGAAAATTAATTTAAATAAAAAATTAAACTAAATTTTCTAATTGCGGTCGCCCCTCGGCAGGGAATGTCCATCCCTCCGAGTGTATTTCGGAAATGAAATAAAAGGCTCCTCGTAAAAAACCGTCAGCCGTTCGGAGGCGGCTTAGTATAAACTGTAGGTCCCTCCATTTGTTGGAAAAAACATTAAGACGCAAAACCACAAATTGGAGGAGGAGCTCGGCCGAAAATCGCTTCAGCGTTCCAATTAAATTTGAATTTTCTGGGTTTTTTCTTTAGTGAACCTCGAAATGGATCACCCTATATATCAAATATTATAATTTTTGCTGAAAATATGTAGTAAATTTGAATTGGTTGTTATATTTTTAATATAGTTACAAAAAAAAATGTTTTTTTGTCAATTTTCATTTAATGCGTTTGACAGTCATGGGTTAGAATCACAAAAATATTTCAAATGAGATTGCGATTTTTTTTTTCAAGTGTTTTTCAGGTGCCTTATCCAAAAGTACCTTGCTAGTCTTTCACAAAATATAGACTGTGGGGTCAGCCTTTTTCTGAATTGGGCATCGCACACTTAGGTTTCAATCATCAAGTAGGCTCTTAACTGTCCAAATCTTGTATAAGAGCTGAAAACATAGGTTTTGTCAAAAATCTTTATGAATCAATCTTACCTATTTGAAGTACTTTAGAAATAATAAAACTATCGTGTTTTATTTTATATTTTGAGTTTTTCATTTATTTTAAATTCTCTTAATATTAGTATTTTACAATTGGAAAAAATATTTAACTTAAAATAAATCACGAAATGTACATATTTATTATTAATAAGAAAAATAACATTTAACAATATACAATACTATGATCCATAATTATGCTCTGTTTCCCCGTTATTATGCTTATATCTAAAATCATAAAAGCGCAATAGCAAATATTAGAATAGCAGTACAAAACATAACTATCCCAACATCTGTTATTGCGCTTTTAAATAGTTTAAAATAAATCACCTTTTATTACATGTTACTTAAATATTCTTATTAAGTATTTTATACCTAAACATTTTGGCTTACGGTGTTTTTTAAAGTGAGTGATGCAATAAATTTTTTCACCTCGTTCTCTTTCCCAATTTGTCTTATATATATATGTATTATATTTGGATTCATTTTGACGTGATAAGTGTAGTTTTATTTGCGTGTGTGTGTTATGCTTAGTAGAGTTTTTATTTTTAAGATATTCTGTTTTTTGTTTCACCATATAATCTCAAAGTTACTTTGCCATTCATACCTATTTTTACTTACACTAAATTTACATTTAATTTAATTATTTATAAATATAATTGCACCAACTGATAAACTTATTTGCCATACATACGATTTAGGTATCCAAATTTTTTCTATTTTTTCACATTACATTCCCATCAGTTAACATTAGTAGAGTGTGTCTTCTTTTTATTACTTAACAAATTGCAATTTAAAATTTTTATATTTACAATAAGTTTATTTTGTGAACTTAATTTTAGGTGTTTTAAAGTTTACGCTTAATTTATAGATTATTGGGGTTTGATTACAAATCCAATTAAATTTTCCAAATTATTCAGCTGCTTTATTTTCAAGAACGTTTAAACATATTTTCTAACCTTCTCCTAAATGTTAAAAGAATTCCAATAAACCCCTTTTTTTATTTTTCTGAATACATATACTTTTCGAAATATTAAACTTCTGGTGCAAAATGATCTTATATTAATTTCTTAATTTACAGCATAAGTACAGTGAATGTGTGTTTTTGTTGCCGAATTAATTTTTTTTACTTGTTAAAATCATTCATTAGATAATTTTTGCAATTCTATTCAGTGCAGAGAAAAATAATTTATATAAATTTCATTTGTAATTATCAATTTCTGGTAGATATTAGTAGAGGTTTTGTTATGTTTCAAAATTTTTGACTAATAGTTTTCAATGATATCTCTTAATTTATATGCATTTATAAAATTGTAAAATCATCGTAATAGAAACTATTTATTTATGTAATTCAATTAATTAAATATTAAAAATTAAAACTAATACAAAATTAAAATAAATTGAAATTGAATAAAGTAAAGAAAATCAAATTACTAAAATATATAAAATTCATTAAAAAAAAATATAAATTAGAAAAAAGAACAAATAAAAAAACAAAAAATACAGAAATAGAATAAAATAAATTAAAACAGTATAAAATAAATTTATGTAAAAAAAAAATTAAATAAAATAAATTAAAGTAAAAAAGTAAAGCAAAATAAAATAAAATAAAATAAAATCAAATTAAATAAAATAAAAAAAATAAAAAAAAAAATAAAATAAAATAATATAAAAAAATAAAATAAAAGAAAATAAATAAAATTAAATAAAATAAATTAAAATAAAAAAAAATAAAATAAAATAAAATAAAATAAAAAAAAAATAAAATAAAATAAAATAAAATAAAATAAAATAAAATAAAATAAAATAAAATAAAATAAAATAAAATAAAATAAAATAAAATAAAATAAAATAAAATAAAATAAAATAAAATAAAATCAAATAAAATAAAATAAAATAAAATAAAATAAAATAAAATAAAATAAAATAAAATAAAATAAAATAAAATAAAATAAAATAAAATAAAATAAAATAAAATAAAATAAAATAAAATAAAATAAAATAAAATAAAATAAAATAAAATAAAATAAAATAAAATAAAATAAAATAAAATAAAATAAAATAAAATAAAATAAAATAAAATAAAATAAAATAAAATAAAATAAAATAAAATAATATAAAATTATATAAAATTAAATAAAATAAATTAAAGTAAAATAAAATGTAATATTATATAATATAATACAATATAATATATTAAAATATAATATAATAAAATAAAATGAAATGAATCAAAATAAAATAAAAGAAAATGGTGAAAATAAAAATGGTATGTAACTGAAGCAATGTCCATAACGTAGTTTCTTTAGAAAAATATATATACTTCCTTTTTTGCTTATTAATAAGTATTTAAGTTATGCAATTCATATAGATATATAGTTATAACTGACTTTTAAGATTATTAGTTTTTTTCCATATGTATGCATATTTTTAATGCTAGCTTACCTGAATGATTTTTATATTGAAATAAATTTTTAATTTGCTGGTTGCAGACAATCGAGTTCCGGCGAAAAATTTAAAATTTTTGTAAAGCACTTTTGACACGAATACACAACTAAACTTTTAGCTTAACTAATTAAATTTATTAAATAGTCTTATTTTATTTATATATAAATAAGTATATGCAAGTTTTTGGTTTTGTATTTTAAATAACTTAATATTATAACTTAATTGTAACACATCACTTCGTATTGAACTTAATTTACATTTTAATCTTATAATTATTTATTATATAATTATTTGCGAGCAAAGCTCTTTTCTTGGTAATTTTCATTCCGCTTTTACTTCTTGTTATGAATTTATAATTTTACTTTTAATATTTTTTATTTACATCATAATTGGTTAAATCTAACTAACTAATGTGATATAGTAGACGCAGTTATGGTGACTGTCTTCAAAGCTTGACTTATTTGATACACTCTCACAGTTGTTGTTGTTTTTGGTGTGGCCAATTCCAATTGCTGTCTCTGGTAGATGTCCAGTTGTTTTTGTTGGTTGTTTATGTTAATTCTATTGCAAACAGATCATAAAGAAGGCATTGCGCTGTAGACGAGCAAACATATCGCGAAAAATATGGAAATACTTTGTAGTGTGTTGTGATGGGGTGTTACTGCGAAAGGAAGAGTATGAGAAAAAAATACTTATTTAATGACTTAATGGGACTTATAGTAGAACTTTATTCATTTATATATTTTATGTAGATATTTATACCAAATTTATCGAAGGGTGTCAATATTTTTTAAATGAAGGATGGTTGTATTGATAATATATACCATTGAAAATAAATTGCAAAATTAGCACTACTAACAAACCAATTAGCACTGCAGGTATAGCTTTTTATAAAAACTATTCTAAAAAAAAACACATTTAATTTTTTTTTAATCTTTCACTGTTTGCATACCCCTCTATAAACATCATTATTACCTTATATGTGAGAATATTACATTTTTCACCGCCCTTTGACATCACTTTCACCGTTTTATGTGAAATGACAGTATCTAGTATAAAACCACTTACCATTCGCTGCACCGTTCACGCCACTGCCCGCGTGTATCAACATCTGATTGTTCAAATTGTCATAATGTGTGATTGCTGCATTCAATGAGGTTTCACGCTTCAGTTCCGGGAAATTTTCAATTTCCGCCACACATTTCAACTCCAGATTCTTACCAGCGTGATAAAAGCGTGGTCCGCTCAAATAGAAGCGTACCTGAAGCTTTTGCCGCCGTAAAATATAATCGTGCGCCGGAATACTGGTGTCAATGCTGGGCAGTTGCAGTTCACCGAGTGAAGCCTTTAAGCGGCAAGGATGAGCAGAGTAAATAAAAAAGTTGTATAGGTATATATATATATATATATGTATGTATATATATATGTAAGATAACATAATGAGATGATTGTATATAAAAGAAGAATGAAAGAAGAATAAAAATTTGAAAAATTTGTAGTTGCAACATGAAGATTGCATTGTGAGAATAAATTGAAATCAGTAATGTAACACATCGAAAGCAGCAAAGTAGTTGTAACTTCTCTTTTGTTATTAAATTGAAAAATCCTTAAACACTTCATTCACTCCCTCCCACACACACACACTCTTCTCTCCAACTTACCTGTTCACCATTGATGTACCATGTCAGTCGTGTCGGCAAACTTGAGTAGTCTGAGCTACAAGTGGCGCTGAGCAGCTCCTCCATGCGATACATTGAATTGAAACTTTCGATCAGCGGGTCACTCTGAGGCAGCGCTGTGCGTTCGGATGAAGAAAAGAGCGAAAAATGTAATGAAAAATTGAGCATGACGGTTATTGCAGCGAGTAGTGCAAGTAGTGCGTGCACAAGTGGTAAGTACACACAAGTGAAGCTAAGAACTCTGTGAACGGGGAAAAATGTGGCACCGTGACTGCGGTAACTTCAATGTTGGCTGATTTTTCGTGCTGATTTTGCTAGTTAGAGTTTTTCCAATCGTTAGATGTTCTTATATTTCTTTCCGCTACGTGTGTGCTTAGCGTGTACATGAGTATGTTCATGTATACATATACCTACATATATACATATATTGGAATGCGCGTATGCTCACCTGCTACAGTCATATTATCTGCCTTTGCCGCCAATTTGAAATGTGGCGCATCGCCAGATACCTCACATTTATACGTTCCGGTGGATTTAGCGCCGATTAAGCTCAAATCCACGCGACACGTCGATTCATTGCAGAAATATTTTCCATCTTGTACTTGTATGCCGACAACGGGAAATTTCATATACACCGGATGCATCATTGGTGAGTATCTGGAATTAGTAAAGGACATGGTTAGCGGTTGTCTGAGAAAAATCTGACGAAATTAAATGCTGCCTTAACACTTTAAGAAGTGGTATATAGTTCAATCTAAATAGAAAGATTCACGATTGACGAATAGTGCTCTATGAAAAGAGGTGAGGGCTATCTGTTGCGAAGGAGTAAAGAAAGGGCTCGTTTCCTCGACTTTACAGTGCCAATTTAATTTGAGGCAAAGTGATTGCCGCATAGGGCTTAAAGATTTTTAATACTGCGTACCAAGTTTACTTAATATATTAAAAAAACTCAAAGCCTAGTTCGCGCTCAAACTGATGGAAAGACAGACACACCTGGCTACATATCCTCAACTCGTCGTTCTGATCCGATCGGTAAGCATTTTGAGTCTCTCTCCTCTCCTTTGAGTATTTACATACTTCGGACAAAAGTTAATCTACCATTTCAATAAAGGTATAAGTATAGCTAAGCAATTCAATAAGAATTCATTTAATTCTTAAGAACATTTATCTACTACCACATACACAAAAATTCTAAAATATAAAATTTTGAATTTTAATTCAGCAAATATATCCATCAGCTCTTACAAAAAGTTTTTCCCAACCAAAAGCAAGTCAACTTAAAATTCCTTTAATTAAAATATAATAAATCATAAACTGCAATTAAAAATATAACTAAATATACACAAACAAGTATTTTTGTATTTCTAAATGTTTCTGATGAACTCCTCTCAAATAAACTTCTCAAAATTCACATGTCAAAGAAGCCAATGATTGAGCTTACATAAATTTATAAATTTAAATACATAGACATACAAACATTAAGTAACATTTGATTCCATTATTTATTTATTTACCTATAAGCACATACACATATATTATTTGCACAATTATTTATATAACATCGCTGCAGTGAAATGCTGGACTAGTATATACAAATTCTAGCCGTATACATATATGAATCACCAGTAATAGGAATGATAGCAACCACGTCTGTGGAGCTTCTGCTGAGCGGAAGATGCTCCATCTCATACCTATATATCTACATATAGGGTTGACCCAAAAGAAACCGGCGTTTTTTTTAAAAGAAAGTAAATACATTTCTTTTCAATTTTATAATGAACTTTAATCAATTAAGTAATTTCCATTTTGTTGGATGACCTTTCGCCATCTCAACGGCTACATTATTATTCCACGCTCATAGAACTTCTGGCCTTTATCTGTAAAAAAATGAACCAAGTGCGATTTAAGGGCCTCGTCATTTTTGAAAGTTTTACCTTTTAATGAGTTCTACAAAGATCGAAACAAATGGTAGTCTGACGGAGCAAGCTCAGGGCTATATGGTGAATGCATCAACAGTTCCCAGCCAAGCTATTCCGGTTTTTGGCGATTACCAAAGATATGTGTATTTTAGCATTATCCTGACACCTTTACGATTGACCAATTCTGGCCAATTTGGGGCAACCCAATATATAAAAGGCTTTATCCTGAGTGATTGACGGACCAAAGCCTAAACCACTGATCGTAGAGACCAGAAACTTGAAGGGGGTGTGTTCTGCATATGATGCATGCACCCAATAAAAAAAGATTTTGCGGGAAGTGGACCTAGAATCGAACTATTCGAAAAAATCTAATTTGTTTTAAGATCCTTTGATTTAATTGAAATTTGATATACTAATAACTATTTGCCTAATTGGCATGGGGAATAATTCTTCTTCCGAAAAGTGGACCTGGGACCGATCTATTCGAAAATTTTTTATTTATCGATTGATTTACACGAAATTCGGTACACAGATGAATCTTTGCCGAAAATTACATGCTGTACACTTTTTCTTCCGATTCGATGGCTCGATTTTACTTAATATCTGGAACATATGTACGTGGCACTTTACCAAGGTCAATATGCGGAGATCTGTACTGAAAAATCGTACTCGTAGTTCGAATTTTTGATGTCTGGAACATAACTCTTCGCCTGGACTAATACTTGCAAAGTTTGTCTTTCTTTTTCAAATATTTTAACATGGTAGTTTACAACTTATCATTAAAGAAATAACGTTAAATCCTAATATAAATGTTATTAGAACCAGCTTAGAACTCCATGTGCTCGAAGGCAATATCTAGTATATATGTAAATCGCTTAAGCGATTTTTCTTAGTGCCCTCAGAATGGACGTTGGATTTTGTATGGGGAGTTTTTATTTCATGTCAGAAATATACTCGGAGAACTTGACGTTCCCTCTGCCGAGGGGAGACCGCAATTAATTTTCGGACCAGGGCTAGATATATACTTGTATATATATATAATTGGCGCTTTGTAACCGCTGAAGCGATTTTCGACCGTTGTCTCATATGCTCCGTTAAAAAACTCATGATGCTGTTTTACATTATATTACCGCGATAGCCGAGCGATAAGAGGCTTTTGTTGTAGCCCGTGAGATTTGTGGTTCGAAATTCGCTGCGATTAAACTTATTTTTATTTTGGTTACAGTAGAAATTCAAAACACATATGACAGTTCGTGTTAAATAAAGAAGAACTTATTGGATTTCTAATAATATGTAGTATCTTTTCTTGCTCTCATACTAAGCTTTGGAGTGAAATACTTGTTATCTTATCAAGACAAATTGTCAGTAGCCAAACCAGCTAGAAACTTAGCGACTCAGATAATACACCTATCTTATGAAAACGTTTTGTAAATGGCAGCTTATAGAATTGACCCAGCTGATTGTTTTTTATTGTACAATGTTGCCAATAGAAATTTGAATAAATCAATTTGAAATGAACTAAAAAATGACCTTCTTTATTAATTTTTAACTTTGTTGCCAAAAATTATAATATTTTCCAAAGCAATCTAAATTTACCAGCCAGCTTCAAGCAAAATTTTTTCCTCCTTGACTACATATCCCTCTCTCAGTGAGGTAGTACGGCTGGGAGATATGTAAAATGGCTAGTCGGGGATAACTACTAGTTTTAAAATGAGATCCAACAAGTTTGTGTTTCATATTAGTACTGGTTCATTTGGACATGTTGAGTTTTTGTATTCTCAAAAGAAAAAAAAAAAATTTTTTTTAAATAAAAATAAAGAAGTATGTATAAAAAAGACTTTACCATGAATCTCAAACACGATGGTTATAACCGCTAGCCACTCGGTTATCGTGGCGACGTAACGAGCAGAGATATGCAGCGAACCTCAACAGTGCATAACAGAAAATTTAACATATCCGTGGCATGCTAGAAATTAACATAGTTTCGTTACTGGGAAGCAAATACTGTACTGCTATGATTTCAGCTTTCAAACCCTAGTATTTAATTACTATTTACGCATAGCTGTTTGCATTTTCACTGCAGGATAGACACTTGTGCATATATTATATATAAAAGTCAATATATAAGGCTCTGCTCATAGAGTTACTGAAGTCATATGACAATTTGAGTTGAATTTCTCCAAATTACTAATTAGAAATGTATGATTAGATAGTTGAGTTGGTGGTTTTGTAGCTGTGGTAGAGCATAAGTACGATATAATATATTTAATGTTCATCTAATTAAATCGATTTCCAAATAACAATTAACGAAAGTGAATTACATCAAATTCGAGGTACAAGTGAAGTTTCAATGAAATGCCAAACAATTTAATATGAAAATACAGATTAGTTAAGTTGAAGATGACTTAGTATAAAAGATTTGAAGCTAAATTACTGAAAGAAAAAATTGGAATATATGATATAATTTCTTTATAATATTTAAATTAAAACTTTTTCACAATGTCTCAAAAGGAACAGATAACTTCATTTATTACATATAACACATGTTGCTTCAGGGCTCAACTGTCGGAAAATTCACTATTTTATCACAAACATTTTCTCACTAAAATGTCAATAGTTTAAAATATTTCGAACTGGTGTCAGTTAAAAAGCAATTAATTAATATTTAAATAAATTAATATTTGTGACCGCAATATGACAAACGCCAACTCATACATCATTCTCTGGCGAAGGGCGATAAAAATTAAATTGGTTTCCATAATTTTGGCCATGTGCTTATTTTTGCAGCCAAGACAGTAGAAAGAGAGAGAAATTAGTATTTTGTGGAGACTGGAAATAATTTCACCTCCTCAAAAATATCGTCAAACGGCTTTAAGTAATTTGTTTTTACAGTTTTACTGTTCTAAAAGATCTTTGGTTTTGAAAAATTGCACAAAGTTGAGAAATATGTAAGAAATATTTATTTAGAATGATCGATATAAAGTAATTTTCAAAAATATTTTCATGTAAATGTTGTCCGGTCTTAGACCAAGTATCCCCTGGGTAGCCAACAAACAATCGTTTTTAGGCGAGATAAAGTGAGAAGGCGAATCCCATGCGATCGTGCGAAAGGTTTGGGACCCACCACATGGAAACAAAATTCCATTGAAAAATTCAAAACAGCGGATGAAAGACTCTCCTTTTGACGACGACCCTGGCAAACGTTGTCGGATTCGTGGTGGGAGAGAGACTCCGTCGCCGAGTACTCTCATTCACCCCGGTGGATAAGCGTCATGTCATAATCCGCATCAAAGCGAAACTTTTCAGTTATCGTTGATTTTCGCCCATGTCCCGACGGAAGAGAAGAACGATTTGACCAAAGATGCCTTTTACGTGCGCCTCAAACATACTCCTGAACGCTCCCCTGTCACGATGTCAAAATTATGCTTGGCGACTTCAACGCCAGGGTGGGCAAAAAAGGTATCTTGGGCACAACTGTCGGAAAATACAACCCCCACGAAGAAACATCCCCTAATGGGTTGAAACTAATCGACTTCGCCGGGGCCCGAAATATGGTTGTCTGTAGTACCAGATTCCAGCATAAGCAAATACATCAAGCTACTTGGCTATCCCTGATCGAAAGATGGAAGACATGTCTCTAGTGTTTTTGACGAGCGTACACTTCGAGGACCCAACAACGATTCGGAGCTCTATCTTGTTGCAGTGAAGATACGCAAGCACCTCTGTGTATCAAAGAACGTCCGTCAACAAACACAGGATTTTTTCGACGTCGAAAAGCAGCAATCACAACAGACTGCCGAACGATTTTCTACTCGGCTTGCATACTTGCTTTGTGAGAACACTCATCAGCAACTTGATACAAAGGAACTGTGGAATGGCATCTCAAACTCTCTACGTACCGCCGGAACGGAAACACTTGGTTTTCGGCCGTGCCAGAAAAAGAGCTGCTATGATGAGGAATGTCGAACTGCAATCAAGAGAAAACAGAATGCCTATCCCGCAACCTTGCGATCGACCACAACACGTGTGGGGTGGGATAGATACCGATACATGAAGAGGTAAGCAAGAAGCATTTGCAGATAAAAAAAAGAGGCCGAGATGAGTGAGTATGAGGAGCTTCAGAAGCTGGCCGACAAGGATAATGATTGATGGAAAGAAAAAATTCTATTGGAAGATATGGCGACTGACGGAAGGTTTCAAGAACGTAGCAAACTTTTGTGGGACCCAGAGGGGAGATGGTGAAGGCGAAATCTTAATCGAAGACGATGGAACCGAAGTTCTCCCACCTCTCCATGTTGAAGTTCGAATAGAGATTGCCCGCCTAAAGAACAAAAAAGCAGTTGGGGCTGACGGCCTACCAGCAGAGCTATTCAAACATAGTGGTGAAGAACTGGTAAGGAGCATGCCAGCTTCTTTGCAAAATATGGTCGGATGAAAGCAGGCCCGGCGATTGGAACCTAAGTGTGCTCTGCCCGATCCACAAAAAGGGCGATCGCATAGTCTGTGTCAATTACAGTGGGATAAGCCTCCTCAGCATTGCATATTAGGTCCTATCGAGCGGTGAGCAACATTGAAAGCTCCGATAGGATCTGGAAGGACCCCTCCAAGCCGTTTAATACCAAACGAGGTGACTCTCTATCATGTGGTTCCTTCAATTTAATGCTGGAGAAAATAATAAGAGCCGCAGAGCTGAACAAAGAATGTACAATCTTTTAAAAAAGTGTGCAACTACTGGTGTATGCCAATGACATTGATTTCAAGGTCCTTAACAACCGTGCCGTGAACGAGGACAAAACGAAATATATCCTGTCAAACACTCATCTCATTCGCTACTTGGCTTCCACGTCACTGGTGATAGCCATAACTTCCTCCTACATACACACTAAGAGCTGCCTATTTGGGAACAGCTGCGAGCTTTGCTATTCTTTTGCGGATAATCGCTTTCGTATTCTTATGTAAATCCAATTTCAATCTTGCTTTGTTATTAATTAAGTAGTTAATTGAATAAGCTCAATGGTACTCTCAGAAAGTCGCAGACATATCTCTTCGATAGCCCGGCCGCATAAAGAGCTCAGGGATCTAGAACACTATAAGAGGGAAAAGTTGAAAATTGCCGCAGAGAAATAACATTTCATATGACTACCTGGATAACACTTGAAACTCTAACTTAGTTTACCCCCCTACATATTTTTGCTTGACCACTTCTTAAAATTTAAATTTCACATGCAGATACAAATAATATTTAAAAGTTCCTCCTTTCATTTAATTGATAAAATTTTGTATCTCCGCTTCATTTTCCTGACCAGTTGAATACACCAAGTGCAATATGGAAACTGCATCGAGCTATTTCTGGTAAAATTGTTAACAAAATTATAATTGGAATTTTGATTTATTTTCGGGAGCAATAGATGCACAGCATACGAAGCTGTAGCTGTAAACACATACGCGGTCATCGCTAGATTTTGCTACCGAAATAATCCCTGAGTGGGGTAGGTCATATTTACACATTGCAGTGCAAATTTCCACTTTGTATGCTGCAAATGGTTTTCTCAATCAATTCAGCTTAAAACGCATTAACCTGTATGCACATGCGGTGCAAAGGTAGAATTATGGCTGACGTTATGGCTTTATGGCAGGCAAAACGAGATTTCTAATTTTGACGCAAATTAAATTTTTTTCCTACCCACAAAAATAGTTGCAAATTGCTTTCACCCATGTATATGATATGTGCAAATGTATATGTTTGTCTATATGCTTTATTTGAAGTTTTGAGTGACGCAAAAAACTACTGTACGTGTATTTGCGCTCTCGTATTATGCCAAAAAATATCTGATTACCAACATGGCAGGTCGCGTATACGCCGTGGAGTGCTTTAGTGTCAGTAAAAAATGTACGGAAATGTCTGATTATGTTGCAGCATTTAATGCGATTTTCTCCTATTGTTATGTATGCATTTTTATGCCCTCGCTTTTTTCATTATTCATATATTTTTGTATGTACTGTCTACTTTTTTACTTATAAGCATATTGATAAATATATTTATTTACATACATACGTGTATGTATATTGACTCACCTGAAAAATTCCATTTTATCCTTATACCATTTCACGGAATTCAACGTATGTCCACTCATATCATAACTGCAGGATAACGTGACATTATCGCGAAAATCAACAATTTCCGGCACATTGATGTCAGTAACAAAGAGACAGGAAATTCGATGGAAATCTGAAAGATAATACAATTCATACATATATGTACAATATACATAAGTAAATAAAAAAGTATTTACAATGAAATTTATATAATGAAAAAATTTACATTGAAATAAATGCGACAAATAAACGTTTTGGTAAACTCAGTAGTAAATAGAACAAATGTGTTACTATATGGGGAAATAAATAACGTATTTACTTGATGGAAATATATAATGCATTAATTGGAAAGAGAATTATGTATGGTACATTATTTTGATTAAGCCTGAAATTGAGGGATGAGTGGGAGAATTTTCTATTGTGTTTTTCGGAAGATTTTAAAAGCCTCATATATATTTATATGAAATATACATGCGTTAAACATAAAAAAAAAAATATTTTCTTTTTAATCTATGGCAATAGCGATCCTCGTACGATATATATGTAAACAATTAACAGTATTATTCATAACAGGCTATACATTTGCCTGAGTAATTTCCATGGGCAGAGAATGAATGGACTTGCATTAAAAATTAAATATTTTAGGCACTAGATTGACATCCTTTGATAGATACTGAAAATTAAGAACTAGGCAAGACACCTGGCCGGAAGCGTGGAATGGAGGGATTGAAAAGCTGGCCGACAAAGATAATGGTCGAAACTTCTACAAAAAGATGCGGCGACTTGCAGAAGGTCCAAAAACTAGAACAAACTCTTTTATAACACAGAGACGTGATCTAGTGATGGATGCCCAGAGTATACTGAATTTATCGAGGGAAAAATTCTCCAGCCCGCTGAAGGGCAGTGAAAATGCTACACCCGGAAATAGCGTACCCGAAACTCTAATCGAGGGTTATGAAAAAGACTTTCCAGTGCCTGACTGCGACGAGACCAGAATAGCGATTGCTCGCTTAAGGAACAAAAAAACGACTGGAGCAAGCTTCTTTGCATAATATGCTCGAGTGTGCTCTGCAAAATCTACAAAAAGAACGATCGCATAATCTGCGCAAATTGTCGTGTGGTAATCCTCTTTAATGTCGCTTATAAGGTCCTCTCGAGCGTATTGAGTAAAAGTCTTAAGTTCTCCGTCAACAAACTAATTGGACCTTATCATTCTGAGTTTAGACCTGGCATTCACCGTGAAAAGGATCGACACATACAACCTGTTCGTCGATTTCAAAGATGCCTTTCAAAACACAAAAAGAGCGTGCTTGTACGCTGATATATTTGAATTTGGTTGCCTCACAAAACGTATACGGCTTTGTAGATTTGCGTTAAGCAACAACAAAAGCCCGGGCAGGATCGGGAACGCCTTTTATGAGCCGTTCGATTCCAAACTTGTCTTCAGACAAGGTAATTTTTATTGTGTGATTTCTTCATTTATTGCTGGGAAAAATTTTAAGAGCTGCGGAGCTGAATAGAGAAGGTACAATCTTCTAAAAGAGAAAACATCTGCCCTCAGTCTTGAAACCCCCCTACTGACAGTCACTACCTCGGACTGAGCAGGAAATTGAAAAGTAAAAGACTAAACTCTACAAGTCACTTATCAGTCTCGTCCTGCTATATGGTGCGGAGATGACAAATTCTCAATAGCTGGCGTTTTCGGGAAAAAATTTTGCGATTTATGATCCTCTGTGAATTTGGAACGGCGAATACCGCAACTGATTGATGGATAAGAACATTCCAGCTTTGAATGTTTTCAATGCAGTAACCACCGGTAGAAGCAGAGAAAGATTAAGACCTCCACTACGTTGAAAAGACAAGGTGGAGAAGTAGCTGGATATATGTACTTGGTATCTCCAATTGACGCCAAACAACAATAAAGAATAAGTAGAAGAAATTCATTTTGTTTGCTAATGAAAAAGCTAACTATACTCAATTTGTGTATTTTAGAATATATGTATTTATTATTAAAATAATTTAAAAAGTTGCTTATTAAGTCGCAGGGCATGTATAGCTCTTATTTAATATACATTGGCGTGTAAATACATTTTTGTTAAAATCGCTTAATTTTTTCGTGCTCGAAAATCTTTACCAAGGGTATGCATAGGTCCTTGTGAATAGCTTCATTGGTAACAAACTATTGAGCATTAATCATTGATCGCAACGTTTTCGATTGTAAAGAGTCAAATTCTAAAATACTCCGCTAGCTGTCTGACACCAACCACATAAGTGTAAATCCAACTGCTATACCATACCTATGTATATTAGATACGATCAAAGCGTTGTCATATCTTAGACTTGTAAACCTTCAGTTTAGGTGATGATAATGTTGAGAATTTATAATGAAGATAACTAAACTGAAGTATTCCTGAATTTTAATAGTCCTAACAGTTAATTTAAAAGTAAAAAAATAACATAATTCTGTATGTAGTTTTGCGCAAAGCAAACCTACCTCTGCCATTATATATAAGATCAAATTTGCCGAATGTTTTGCAAATAAAATAATAATAAAAAAAAATTAATGAAAATGAAAAATAAATAGTAATAACTTATCCTTTTTCAAACAAGAAAATATAATTAAAATATTTTAGAAGATATTCACATCCTAAGCAAGCTAAATCATCATATTGTACTATATTTACACTTTCCCATTTGTACCAAATATTATGGTTTTTGTGGCTTTCTCTATGTACCATGTGTATTATTTATATATTACCTTAGTGCAACAAATGCCTCTTATGACAAGTTTCACTACTGCTTACCATTACGTTGTTCCTGAAATTCGTAAAGTTCAGCAGCTGTTATGTGCGCATATATGTATATACATACTACTTATAAAAGATTGAGTTTTAAAAATATTGAAATTTTTCCTGAAACTCAAGTACATGCTACTTGTAGTTAAAACTTCTGCTAACAAAAACCCTTATGTGAACCAGCCTATAACAATAACATTCTGTGCCCACAGACTGGCAGAGCATAAAAACAATTATTTGCTTAATGCTACCGAACAACATATGCACTCTAAGCATTTTAATTCTTAAACTCTAAGCGAGAGTTTAATTATTCCCAAATTTCGTATTTTTTTTAGCTCATGTTGGTTTGCTTTCGATTCGAATTAAAAATTTGTTTTTGATCTCCATTTTCAAATTTGAATTGTACTCAAAAATATTCTGTATAATATATTTTACTGTTTACTGTAAACTAAATACCTAACGTGCACCTTTAGAAATCGCATGCATACATATACATACCTATATACCATATATATACGATACGAAAACTCAACTCGAGCCTACATTCTAAGCACATACGTGTACAATAGGTGAGTGTGTGCATCTCGCATATCAACGCTTGTCAAATGCAAATACACTTTCAATTTATATGTAAGAAAATAAAATTGTGCACGTGAACTTTTTAAACAAAATAATACTTGCATTTATCATATATAAATACCTGAAACTTTGTAATGTGTACAATACGTGCCAGCAGAATACGTGCACATGGTCACATGCGTACATATTGGTGTATTGTGTGTTTAGTGAAGATCCTTCTCAGGTGTTGTAAAGTTTTGCAAAAGCAAATAAATGGTGTAAAATCAATTTGCATTTTTTCCTGTACACAATATATTACATGAAATGCATTTAACTTACTTATAGTATGTGTCCAAGTTTTGAGCTTTCGGTAAATGTATTGGTATGAATTTAAGTTTATTTTCGAATATACTTGATGCTAATGGTTTCGCTGCCATATATAGGTATATATATATTTGTAATGTAATTTAATTTATTGTAATATATTTCAGTATAATATTATTATTGTAGTTTAAATGATATAGAGTAAAGTTAATTTATAATTCTAACCTGCTGCTACGCGACTGGTTATGTCGGCTGTCGGTTTACTTCAAACTTCGGGCTGGGTCAATACGAACGTTCTTACTGTCTAATATTGCAGTACTTTATATATATATATATATATATAAAGAGTTTACGTAAGTTAATTTACATATTAATTAATATTTTAGAAGCAAAATGCACGGAATTCATTGATATATTCTAATAATTCAGTCACGATAATAATATAATTATTAATAATTAGAGCTTGCAATTTGTTTAATTCGCCTGCCTGGGTTTTTACAAACGCAAAGAGCCATCTATGGACCACATATTTAGCAAAAACCGAACCATCGAAGCGATCTTAGGCATACTTCTCGGAGGATAAAGTCTTTATTTTTTAAATAGCAATTTAAGCAAAATGTAGATAGTTCATATGTACCATACGTTAAAATCACTGCCATGAAAAATCATTAATTATCTCTCTATAGCGCAATCCATTCACCTTAACTGCTGCTCCAGGCTCATATTCGAAAAAGTCAGGTCCAATAACACCGCCGGACCATAAACCGCACCAAACAGTTAAGGGTGTAGAATCTTTTCAACAAAAAATTTTTGGTAGAAAGGGACCTCATGAGTAAAGATGATTTTTCGATGAAATTGCGGATCATTTTCATGCATTTTTGAAGGACCCAATCGGAAAAGACACGTCGTCACTGACGATCGGCCGGCTTGAGTTCTTACGTTAACTGAACTTTATAAACCTTAGGACCCAAGTCATTATGCAAAGTACGGTAGAATGACGTTTGTGGAATGCCCAGCTCCATTTTTTCCACTAATTTCTATATTGCGGTCTGACAAAGTGCTTCATGACTACCGAAAAATGTTTTTCTAACCGCCTCTGATAGATTTTCAACATTTTTATAGTGAATTTTTATAATTTCAGTGCGTTGTTGTAGCGTGGCGTCAGTGAAACATTGAAAACCTTAATTTTTTCTTAGAAATCAAAATTGAATTGGAAATATTCAGATTCAGGAATGAGAAGAGTTGCAGACTTGCCGGCGCTTAGAACCTCGTTACTGTAAAGCATGATGGAGGCAATATTATGGTGTGGGAAAGGCTTACAAAATTTGTTGCTGGAAATTCGCTTTGAATAAATTGCACCATTGTGTTTAAGAACATGCTCGACAGCCTGACACTTCCTAATGCCGAGTAGAATATGTCACTTTCGTTGTCATTTCAACATGACTAGGACCCTAAACACACCACGGAACAAACTTCAACTTGGATCGTAGTTGAAAATATTAATATCCTTCCTTAAGTGGCTAGCACAATCACCTAATCTCAATCTAATTAAGTATCCATGAGAGATACTTAATAGTATTAACAGAAAAAGTGTAAGCCTTTGCAAAAAAAAAAAAAAAATTAAATAGTCATTACCATTGTTACTGCTTCCATTCCGAGGAGGTGCAGTGACGTTATTAAAAATAATGGCTACACTATGTGTTTTCGCACAGAACATTAAGCCTGTTTAATTTTTTTCGCATATAAATCATGGGGTAAAATATTTTATTAAGGTTTCCTTTATTGTTATGAAATATATAACTTCTCTTGATTTCTATGATATTTGTTTATGATAAAGATTTTCTTTGGGCAAACCAGAAACGGCAACGTTAATCATGGTTCGACGCTGGATTTTTATGAGTAATTTTCTTTTCTTAGCTAGAATTTTATAATTTCGTAATTCTTAATCATTTTCAGATCTTTTCAAATCAGTGTTTTTACTGCAACTTTAATTTTAATTCGAGAATATATAATAAAGATTAATCTATACCTCACTATGCAAATATTTATAAACTCACACTACTACTAGAATATTTATGCATATTCTCCAAACCTCATTTACTTGTCTTCAGTAAATTTTCATTTTACACATTGCATGCTAGCGTGACTTGAAAAACGTGATTCAAGTATCAAAAGCACTACATTTTCAGCACCAAAAAATATCTAATATAAAATGTAAATAGAAAGTGATGAGAACGAAGGAAAGCACCAGCAAGCGAAACAGGGAGAGATCAAGGAAAAATGAAGAAAAGGGAATAATAATAAAAATGGTTTGTTTGTATTGAAATCGGATGAATGGGAAACGTGCAACCACCGCAAAAACACAACACAAACAGAAAACCAAACTTTGAAAAGAGAATTTGCGAAAAAATCCTTTGGAATTTTTCAAAACTGACTAAGTATATAAGAGAAAATGACAATATAGATGAAAAGGCAAAAATTATAGCACTACTATAATAAACATATGTATATCTACAATGTATGTATGCACGTAGTTATTTACGCATGTAAACGTAAACTGAAATATTTGAAAAGCACAAGGAAAAGCTGTTTAGAAACGTGAGCGTCACACAAATGTCAGCAAGTGATGAAATGCTTTGGATAAGCAAGACTCCAAAACACACACACACATACCCACATACATACAAACATAGTTAAAAAAATAATTTACTAACCTACACATACACACACATACATGCCATAACAATAATTTACTGTTATTTTAGTTGGAGGAGCAATGCCTGTACAGTCCGTCTCTGCTTGTGTTTGTATTTTGGGTCACCACATACACCTATTTATTTACATACCATACATAAGGCAGGCAACATAGATTTTGAATGGAAAACAAATGAGTGTGCATGCTATGAGAGAGCAGTAAATGATAAGCAAACCAACAAAACTCAAACAAAGAGAAGCATAGGAATTACATATGCGTTGAATTAAATGAAGTTGCTGGTGTTTACAACCATATTAATTGTGCTTGTGTTGGTGTACATATGTTATGTTTGCTGCATTCACTTCAATTTATATGTTTGTTCTGTAGTAAAAAATCAAAAGCGTTGAAATATAATATAATAAATAAATACTTGATGATTTAATTTAAGTTTTTTTTACTGTATTTTATTTTAATTGATTTTATTGTATTATATTATATTTTATTTTATTTTATTTTATTTGACTTTATTTGATTTTATTTGATTTTATTTAAGTTTATTGTTTTTATTTTTTTTTTATTTTATTTTTTTTTTTTTTTAATTTTATTTTTTTTTTATTTTATTTTATTTTATTTGACTTTATTTGATTTTATTTAAGTTTATTTTTTTTATTTTTTTTTTTATTTTATTTTATTTTTTTTTTTTAATTTTATTTTATTTTATTTTATTTTATTTTACTTGAAACCTTTCCAGGTATCATAGAAACAATCTGATGAAATTTCAAGGCATTCGGTCGGTAACTTTTGGAGATTTTTGGAACTTACTGGATTTTTCCATGCGGACATAAGATTTTTATGTATAAGAATAAATATACGTAAAAATTTCTATGTGTTATTGTTATTATATTTTCTCTAAAATGCCATAATTTTGATGGAAAATTGAATATTTAATACTTGATGGGCAAATATGTGTTATATGTACGCAGGATATGAACATACCATACATAAATATGTTTGTATTTGTATACTTGTATATTTGGCATGAATCAGTTTCAGTAAATATGTTGAAATTCAATTTCCATTTTATATGTGATGGAAATAGTAAATTTTCATTTTTGCATACGCATTAGTATTTATATATATATATACACTCAACTACAAATATGTATATATGTCTAAGCTCACACTTTACATGTAAATATGAGTAGTTAAAGTGTAATGATAGCAAATATTTAAGTATTTAATTGCTTACAATATTTCTTCTTGTTTGTTATAGCAAACAAAAATTTATATAAGGTTTTTAAATAAAACAAAGTCTTTCATTCGAGAATTTTTTCTTACTTCTTGGAATACCGAATATTTGATTGCAAAATATTCTTTTTGCTGGTTTGTGTAATATTTGAGTTCAAGTTATGTTTTTTTCATGATTACATACGTATATTCGAAATTGAACTAGCTTCTTAATAAGAATAACCTGTGAAATTCTATATCTATCATCTTATCCACATTTGGCCCCACGGCCTGATAGATTCTGATAGATTTGCTTTCTTGTTTCATCTTCCACCACTATAGTAAGCATAAATTGAATAAGAAAAAGCTAATTTCCGAGAATGCAAATCTGCTTAAGCTAAGACGTAATATTTAATATCAAACAAGTTAGAAACTAATGTATATTTCCTTATCACCATTTGTGTGTTTTTATTCTTCTGCCGGTAGAGGCCAACCAATGCTATTGAAGCACGAGACTGATCTACGTGTATGTATTATGAAATAGGATGATAGTCTGTGTGTGGTTGTGACATCTGTTATATAATATTTATGCAACTGTGTTGGAGAATTTCATTTCATATTTTATTTGAACTTTAAAGCTTAAGGTATTGATTTTAGTTTTGGAGTTGCTTGAATTGAATTTATTTTAGAATTTGGTTTGTTTCATCAGCAAATACACGAGTATACATTTGTGTAAACATACTTGCAGGTATACAAATACATAACATACATATGAGTACATTCGTACGTACAATTACAATTCGAATTATTAGTAAATGTAACCATTTTCGTAGCAGTACAGTAATTTCCTTTCGAATTTTTAATTCTTTCATTGAAAGTCACAAACCTGTTCGTCTAGTTTATAAGTTCCACAAATGAAATAAGAAATAAAATGGGTCTCTACAAATACTTGCCGCTTTGTAACCGCCGAAAAGTTTTTCGGCCATTAAGACTTTCATATCAACTAGTTATTCATAAAAAATTACAAAATTCTTTATTTCTATCTATTTGAATCATAGATGCTCAATTAACGGATCTTTGTCGTTTCGTTTTGTTAATGTGAAAAAAAAACTTAACGAATTGATTTTGTTTCGTTTCGGCGCCATGTTATCGATTCGTTTAGAAATTGTTAATGTTGAAACCCTCCAATATCTTTGTTAACGTTAATTTTAAAATGGATGCTGCTTTAATATTCCAGCACACTTTAATTTCATTCTATCTCTTATCGACTTAACATTAACTGCTTTATCGATAATCGATAATCGATTTCCAAAAATTTCTACCAACACAATTGAAACTCTTGCTTAACGTAAAATTCATCCATAACTTGCAGCCTTGATTGCTAGGCGGTATTCATGGCCAACGATTGACTTTTGCACTGAAGTTCATACCAAAATATCCTTTAGCACTTTTTAATCTAATTTCCTTTTTCTCCCAGCGGAGTAGGACCTGTCTGTGCTTGTTATTTCCAATTGGGACCAAACAGCAAAAAAAAAAAAAAATTAATGGCGCAATGCTGTAATCCAGTAACGAAGAAGAAGGCTAATAAAAAGTAAGGTACTTGTCGATCAGAAAACAAACTCTAAAGGACGGTCACCCGAAATTTTATGCCGAAGTTGTGTAAACATTCTCTTCAGGGATACTTTTCTTTAAAGCGACGGTGAATACCGCAGACAAGTATGGGGAAATATTGATACCACTTAACGAAGTGAGGAACAGGGATAATACCTGCTAAGTCATATTTCCTGAATGGGCAAAAATGCTCCGACTTTGAATATTTTTGAAATTGTGGTGGCAGTGGATAAGGGACATATGTACATCCACTTGAAGATTTGGTGAAGAAGGGACATCTTCACTTGATATCTCCGATTTTCATTGAAAAAGAAAACTGGCATATTATGGCTGACGTCTCTGATATGATCTGGTGTGACAAAATTTGTGCTGGACCTTTAATGAAATCCCTACTTATAAAGCCTCGACAGGCATACTTTAGACAAGATAAAATCCGGACAAAACATAATCCATATGCGACACAATTCAAGCAAGATTGGTTTTGTATAACATAGGTGACCTATTTTGAGAATATACAATTTTAATTTAAACTGTAATATTTCACAATATATGCATCTCGTTACTTTTTCAGTAAAGTAATTTCCCTTTTCCGGATAAAGTGTTGTCGGATTATTTATCTTTATAAGAGGGTATTGCTTTAAAGCGGAAGCCTATTTGTAGCATTTATCATAGTAGAATATTTCATGCTCAAAGCCTGAAAGACCGCAAGGTTAAGACTTATTATTAGTTGAGTTGACGTGGCTGTGGCACACCTAGGGCGCACGCGGTATACCATACTTATCAGATGTACGAACCAAATATACCATACGTGTGTCATATAACCGTTCCGATATTACTTATACCAACTGCTGCCACATCAGCTAGACAATCGAGGAAGCGAAATTTTCCTTACTTAAGTTGTATAATGCTTAGGGCTAGACAGCGAAAGTGATAGTGTTCGGCAGACTCTTCCTCTACTTTGTTCATACAGCTTGGAGAAAAATTATTCGAGATATATCCTAATTTCCCACCGTGAAGTTCCGTTAATGCCAGCAAGTATACTATATTATTATAGCCAAGATATAATTCTACCGTGGTACTGCAGATGTATTTTCTGCAGATATTTCAGTTCTGCTGGGGGAAAAATTTCTTAAGGGATTTAATGGCATCTAAGTTGGTTATTAAAAGGCACCTGGAATGACTGTCTCATACGCCAAACCAGAAAGGCAACTTTTGCACATATCGCAAATGACAAATCCTTACTTCTTCCTATAAAATTTCAAACCAAAAGTTCTATAAACCGAAGAATTTGTAGCAGTTACCACACACTTCATTGCAAACTGACTCAAATACTCATCTAAGTATACGACATACATATTATGTATATTTTTGAATTTATATATGCAATGTATTGGTATGTCAGTGACAGGTACGATGTTAGTGGTTCAAAAACTTTCACTCTAGAATTTTGCTTGAATGTAAATATATGTATGTATATGTACATGCTAAGTATATAAAATCTGGTAAAAGGAAAAAAATAGACAAAAACAAAGTTAGTTAGGTCACATTTCGTTGAAAAGTTACTTTAGCCACATAAATGTACATACACGTACACATGCGTCGCATAGACAAGCGTCTGTTACGCCAATTGCTGCTGCTGTTGCCTGCCTGCATGCATTTGACATTTTTCGTATAATTTAAATTACGAAATTTATGCATTTCTCTCATAGTTTTCATTTGGTACTCAGTTTGAAGATTTTTCATTATACTTTCTGTATTTTTATCTATATATTTTTCTTATTTTTAACTGTTTGCTTTACTCAAAAATAGGTACTTTCCTGTTTTATTTTTTCTTTTACAAATACATATATATGCACACGCACCTACACACTACTCTTTTACTAACAGTAAAATATCGCAAAGTTTGCATTACTGCTTTTCAACTGAGGCAGAAAAAAATTTAAAATAATTTTACTTATAATACAACTTGGAAAAAAGTGTAAGTGTATACGCGTGTGTGTGTGTGTGTGTGCTTGGACGCGCGCTTACTGTGAAGCTGGCAAACTTTTGCCAAAGTCATTATGCCATTTTGCATAGTTTTCCACCGCTGGTATTGTTGTTGTTCTTGTTGTTTTTCGCCGTTACTTGACTGCCTCATTGCCAAACTGACTGAATCAGTTGGAAGATTTTTTTTTACCACCCCGGCTACAGAAGACGACACAAAATAAGCGTGGAAGAAGTGGAGAGAAGATGAGTATACAAGTTTAATGGCGGAGGAGTATTGCGCTTAAAGTCATTTCCACTGCTGCAACTTCTACTACATTTCCTGTTTTAAGAACTGCGAGATTTTTTTTTAGTCATCCCTGTTGTCTACGCTGCACGAGTATTGCACTAGTACTTCTATCTCATTCCTGTTACTATTCTTCTTCCTTTTTGCATATTTTTCTTACTACTTTTCACAACTGCCAGTTAACGTCGTCAACGCCGTTGGCAGCATTCCTAATTACGATCGTTTTAAACGCAATTTAACTTTAAACTCTACTTAAGCAAAATATCGAACCAGAGTTTGTGTATATAAGTAAACGTACATATAAATTTGTATGTATGTATGCTGTTCTAAGGAAAAATGCAGCAGCAGCAGCTGTAGGAAGAGCTGTAGAGAGCTGCAAAGAAATTGAGCTGCATTCAAGTTATGGGAACTGTAATTCTGTTTTCAAGTTTTTCAATACCGATTTAAGTAGCAGAAGCTGATTCCCGTTGACATTTTTCTAATTTACTTTTTCAATATTTTCTTAGAAGTTTTATTTATGGAAAATATTCCGCCGCGCTCATTTTCAGCGCTCAGTATCTATAATTCTTTACCGGAAAAGTTTTATATTATTTATTTGTTTTTTTTTCAACATAGTTAAGTAAATGAGTTTTGTAATTTTGTTGATAATTAAGTATTTAATTTCACATAAACAATTTTTCTGTTAACCATAATACGATACATAGAAATATTTTTCAGATTTCAAATTTTAGTATAAACCATTGGTAATAAATTCATAATCAGTTTTTTTATAACTTATTTTCGAAACCCTAGAAAACTATTAAAATCTTTATCTCCTAAGGAAGTGTTTGTAATATTTAAAACTATATGAACTACAATTTGTTTCTACTGAATCAATTATTTAAAAATTTTGGGAATTTTGAAACTTAAATAAATTTCAAAATTAAAAAATGTAAAAAGTTGAAAATATTTATAAAAATCGACGCCAAGGTCATGATGGACATCAAAAAAGCCTCAAAAATCCTTGTCACACTATTAAATCAAATAACCGTGAGCCTAGATAAACAAGAGGAAGGTATCAACCATAGTTATAAGGTGTATTCTAATATACGTTGCTCAGCTTTAGGCGTGATCTTGGGCAACAAGTCATATAACCTGCTCGAAATAAATTCCCCCTTTTGTTGTAAAAACATCAAAGCTCGTACCACAAATTGAAGGAGGAGGTCGGCCGAAAATCGATTCAGCGGGTACAAGGCGCCTATTATAAATATATGTATGTGGAAAGAAGGTATTGCGACACCGACAATTTTCTGGCAGAATTTTTTTCAAGATTCTAGAAATATCGTAATATGTACAGATTACGAAGAGAATGCGGGGATAGTAAGATTTTCCTGTTTTCGTTGGCTATCCAAAAGACGATGAAGACAAATTAATAATTTGTGTGTTCCTGTCTCTAGAGAATCGACAAAATATTTGCATTAATTCGAAAGATATAATATATATATTGTATTTATCATAGTTTGTAATTTGATAAAAAAAAATAAGAATAAAAAATTAAATGTGTGTTAATTCGTTAGCACATAAACGTAGGCGGAAAAATATATCAGAAACTGTAATTGAGAGAGCAAGGAATGGAAACTAGGGCTTTCTACGCACAGCAGAAACTTCTAGACGATGCCAACATATAATATATAGTCCTATTAAATGCAATGACTTATAAGAACCAGTTTGCTAACCAGCCCCATGTGGTAAAACTTTATTGGTAGTTCCGCGAATAGGTTGCTGGTAATGCAAGTTGTTATATTGGTATAGCAGTTACTATGCTTAAAAACCTTCATTTGGAAATCAATCCAAATCTTGACCCAGTAACGCAGTCTTCAATAGCACAAAGAGGAGTTGCGTCTATGCAACTTTGCCTGAATGGGTAACTTCTTAAAACATATACTACACAGCCATAACACTAACGCAAAGTAATACCAAAAGCTCTGTCAGAATCAGAAAGGACTTTTCCAAGCCGTAAGTTCTGCTTCTCCACTGGATAACGATAACGGGTTTGGTAGTGAATGAAGACAAGACGAATTGTCTCCAGTCAAAAATCAAATATTAGCATATGGAGAACGAGTGTTAGGAGTTTCTAAGGAAAAGGAAAAGAGCAAATATAGGAAAAAAGCCTTAAACAACCTCATAGTTAAAACAAATCTTTTGGAAAAGCATAAATGGTTTTTATGCTTTAATAATCCGTAGCAGTAGAAAGAATTAGGCATCCAAAGTGAAAAAAGCATAAAAAATCACAGAAGAAATGCAGGAGGCAATTTAACGTAGCAAAATTATTCTGAGTGGAGGAATACTTGGCAAATATTACAACCTCCCGTTGGAGGAATATACCAGCAAAATCCATGTATAGTTAGGCATCTGCAGAAGCAAGATTATATCTGGATGGTATCCAGAAAGGAGCTTTGAGCCAATTAACTTCCCATGCAGCCTACGTATGTAGGCTAGACCAAAGTTACTCTGAAACACTAAAAGTCTAGTTAGAAACAGATTTTAATAACATTTAAAAATCTGGGCACCTCCGAATCTCTAGTGATGTTAAATGGATATATGCTTCTGAGGTGCATAATTTCAGGGATGAATACACCTCAGGGAGATCAAACACCTCCCAGGTAAATAATTAAAAATTTCGCATTTCTACCCAATACCGCGGGTTTTCATAATCCTTTAAAACAAATTTAAATTTCTACCTCAATAATGCCTTCCCCTCTAGAGAGGAATGTGATATGGACGAGGTGGACAAATTTAAAGAGATAAGTATATACTCGGACGGATCCAAACTAGACAAACGAGTGAAAAAGAAGTAAAATTAGCTACCGTACTTGCTTTCCGACTAACTTTTCATTACATTGTCTTCCATGCGGTGATTATTGCAATTAGAGAAAGTCTCCTGGCGCCGAAGATGGGTTAGTCAGCTAGGGCACCATTTTACAAATAGATTCCAATAAAAAGGAACGTATACGTGGTCATGGTGATATGTGATACTATTGAAATTTAAAGGCATGTCAAAAGAACTCTTAAAGTAATGCTAACTGCCACTGTCACTGCCTTATTGGCACAGACGCAAGCAGCCTGGGAATATAATACAACGTTTACTGCAGAATCTTCCAAGAAGTTAACAAGCATCTTCTAAGCGGATGCATGGTTTTGTATGGTAGAAGTTTCGCAGTTACCAGCGATGGTCTTCTTGACGATATCCCGGAAGGTGTAAAGAAATGTATATAAAATGCATTTAAAATATTATTTTCGCCTGATTCCTTTTTATTATATAGTTTAGACCTTGGCATTATATATGAAATAATATATTATTTAAACTACCATTTTATTTTCGATCACTTTTTGTCACTTTTTGGACGGTATCTCAACCATAACTTGGCGAATGCTTACTTTCATATCCCATGAAAAAAAATTTGTTCAAGCACCCAATCGACATATGAATGTAAGGTGTTGTGAATGCTGGACTTTAAATGCATGCAGGTTTAAGCCAAAGTGCAGTTACATCATAATGTACCCTAAGAAAGTCCAAGTTATTGAGTACATCGTGACACTTTCTTCTACAGTAGCGATATTTGAAGTAAAACTAGAAAAAAATATGCTCACGCCTTACGGTATCTGTAACCGATCCAGTCTCTTCATATTTTGTTTTAATTCTACAAATTGCTTGTGCTCCATAATCTTCTGTTAAAGGACAAATCGTGATCACGTTTGAATCACTTTTCACGTTGGTTTCAACTATTCAACTTTCACAAATTCAAAACATTACAGTTAAGTTTAACAGATATCAAAATATCGTCGTGTACTTTTTAAACCGCTAAATGGATAAGCCTATATAAAACTTCTAAAAATAAATTACTTTAACAAGATCAGGGGAGGTTTCACAATAGCGTTACTAAAGACCTAGGAGTGTGGCAGACAGTCACCGTACTTTACTACCTACTTATATATAAAAAAAAAACAAAAAAATGCGAAAAATTTTCAAACCAAACCAAGCTCATGGAAAACTCTAAAAAATTAATAAAGAAATGCAAACGCCTTTCTGAAATATTTCTAAGCTCAGAATTATACTAATTTACAAATTAACGTCTTCCAAAATAAAATAAGAGTATATTTCCCACAAAAAAAAAAAAAAATTCTACTATTACGTTCTTATAGTTTAAGGAGTTTATTACTTATTTTTCTACATTTCACCCTAATCAGGAGTGGCTACATTTTAAGCAAAGACTAAATAAAAACATTCTCCCACCACACTCTGTGTATAGCAAGAACGCTTGGGTATAAAAGCAAAGAATCTGGCATTTTTTCGCTGATTATTTTCATTTTACGATTCTAATTTTTTATTTATATTTTATATGTTCCTTTTGTTTACGACTAAGATTACACGAAAACAAAAATACACTCATTTACATGCAGATTTCTTGTGCTCGACCGTTTGAGAATGTGTGGATGTGTGTAAGTATATATGTATGTAGGTTTGTAATCTCACTAAAAACCCATAAAATATCCTTAGTAATCCCCCAACTGCATGGAAATCCGAATCATGAGAAATGAGTTCAACGAAAGAGAAGTAAAACAAAAAAAATCGCCGTGAAATTCGTATTGAAAGAGACAATAAAATAAAAATGCCAAAAATTCAAATGTTATTTCATTACATTTGTTTTTAATTAAAAATGACAGCGACAACGAAATACAAGGCCAAAAAAAATTTGTAACTGAAACAAGAGAGCAGCATGAAATTCTACACAAAGAGGCGGCGGTGACTTACCCGTGATTAGAAGCATGAAGCTGAGCAGGAGCTGCTCGATATCCATGTTTACACTGGGATGTTGATTGCAGGTTGTTGTTGGAGTTACTTTGAATTTTATGTTTTATTAATTTTTGAAATTTTTACCACGCGTTTAGTTCTTCAAATAAAATTTCCTTTATGAATTTTCACTGGAATTTTATTGCGTTTCCTTTGCATATAGTCTGCGTACTCCCTGTTTATATGTACAAAAAATTACCGTTTTTTGTTTATGGTATTTTTTTAATTAAAAAGTAAACATATTTTTCCATACTTTTACTATTGTACTTTAAATATCAATTTGCACTCGTTCACTCATGTGGTTAAATTTTAAATTTTCGAAAGCAAGATTACATTTTATAGAGCACAGAAGACGCAGGAAATTTGAAAAGCTAACCTACGATTTTTAAACTTGTCAGCCCACATTTCATCTAAAAGAAAATTTTGATAAAGATTTTCAGCGCTTTTGTGGAAGCGGCGCACGTTAAGAATTTCGCGGAAAAATATAATTTTCAATATTTAAATGGCATTTTTTTACGACAGCAAATCAAAATAGAATTGCGTACTGCCTTTGTGAAGACCAGGGTATAAAGCCTGCGTGTAAATCAACATTATAATTTATAATAAATTAATTTCTTTAATTGCGGTCGCCCATCGGCACGGAATGGGAAACACTACGAGTGGCATGATATGAAAGCTCCTCATAGAAATCCTAGGCTGTTCGAAGGCGGCTTAGACTCAACTGTGTGTCCTTTTAATTGATGAAAAAATATCGAGATGAATACCACAAATCGAAAGAGATATCCGTACTGATGATATTGTCTTTCCTTATCAGTCTTTTATTTGTAATTTATTTCGCAACAAAAAGATCATATTTTTTCATATCCGTGTCCCTGCTAGTATCCTACACTTGCCTAAACTCTAGAACTAATCTTTCAGCTTCACTCAATTCCAGGTTTATTGGACGCTGGCTATTTTATTGACTTTAAAATTGTTATGCGATAACATCGAAACACTTTTATGTAACAGTGTACGAGTATATTATATTCGCCTGTTTTTTCATGGTTTTGAAACTAATCTTATCTATGGTTCGACATTTTTTCCTTAACCTAGGCATACGAGTATGACGAAAATATATATAAAACATATAAGTTAACGTTCAAACTCACATTCTAACTAATTTATGTCGCGTTGGGATGCCGACTCTGCGTAAAGTCTTTCAACGGAAAAAGTGCGTGGCTCTCATTTAAATATACAGCTGTTAAAGAGTAAATCATTAAATAGCCAAATAAACAGATTACTGAGGGATAATTATAACTCTTCTTCCGCACAACAAGGTTGAACATTACCGGTTCTATGTTGGTTGGTTGAAAGAGGCAGATTAAGGACCTGACTGCAAGTGGCTGCACGTAAGCCATTGACAAGGCTCATTGTGCTCCTCGTGTATCCTAATAAGGCGTTTGCGAAAAGTTTTCTTGATTTTGTAAATTCTTTAAGTTTCTTCCAACCATGCGTGCGCACCTCCGTGAGGTTAGGGCTGGGAGCATCGTGGGAGCTAAAGGCGATGAAATCTCAGAGGCATAGGTATATACCGGTGTACAAGTATGAAATGTCGGTTCGAACATATAGATGTCTCGCAAACGTAAATATTTATCGATTGTCATAAAACTTTGACCTTGTGAAGTGTCAACCTTGACTGTCGAACCACCATAGTTTTGCGCGAATCGAGCGTCATTATCGTTTACTCTCAGTGCAGTCAACATGTCGAGTTTCGTGCCGAATAAAGAGCAAACGCGGACAGTGTTAATTTTCTGTTTTCATTTGAAGAAAACAGCTGCGGAATCGCACCGAATGCTTGTTGAAGCCTTTGGCGAACAAGTACCAACTGTGAAAACGTGTGAACGGTGGTTTCAACGCTTCAAAAGTGGTAATTTTGACGTCGACGACAAAGAGCACGGAAAACCACCAAAAAGGTTCGAAGACGCCGAACTGCAAGCATTATTGGATGAAGACGATGCTCAAACGCAAATACGGCAAGCTACCAACAACAATTGATCAATTTGAACCGTGCGCTTCAGAGAAAACGACCGGAATATCAAAAAAGACAACACAAGGTCATTTTTCTCCATGACAACGCTCCATCACATACGGCAAGAGCGGTTCGCGACACGTTGGAAACACTCAATTGGGAAGTGCTTCCGCATGCGGCTTACTCACCAGACCTGGCCCCATCCGATTACCACCTATTCGCTTCGATGGGACACGCACTCGCTGAGCAGCGCTTCGATTCTTACGAAAGTGTGAAAAAATGGCTCGATGAATGGTTCGCCGCAAAAGACGATGAGTTCTACTGGCGTGGAATCCACAAATTGCCCGAGAGATGGGAAAAATGTGTAGCTAGCGACGGCAAATACTTTGAATAAATGATTTTTTCTTTTTCCACAAAATTTAACGTTTTTTGATTTAAAAAAACGACATTTCATACTTGTACACCTAGTTCGTTAATATGTCCTTACAATTAATCGGTTCCCTTTTATTTAATGCAAATAACAGTTTCATCTGCCTACTCTCCACGCTGCCTCGTTTAGTTTAGTAGTACGTCTTACGTAGGAAGAGTTCCAAGGCCTTAACTGTTCCCTATGGTTCGCTATTTTAAGCAACATTTGAAGGCGCTGAAAGGTCTGAGGGTATCCATGGTGATAGCTTCGCCAGCGGAGCCCGCACAATTTAACTCGTCCGCCTTTTATATCCGTATGACCTGTGACTCTAGTATATTCAGTGTGGTTTCCCGCGAAATGCTGTTTGGCTGTCTACCAGAAATATGATAGATTTTCCCTTTAAAGCATTTGACCATTTGGCATCTTCAGTATCTCCCAAAATCTCTGCTTGGAATACAGATTTATAGTCATAGAGTTTTAAGCTACCTTGCTATCGGCTATTGGCGTGAACCTTGCTCTGTTCCTGCCGCACATTTAAACTCATCAGTATATGGTATATATGGTATTAAAATCAAATATTTAATTAGATGAGCGACAGTAAAACAGCACAGTCTGTGACAAAGAGTTCAGCAATGACTTTTTGTTTTATAGATTCATTTTTCTCAATGAATAATTAAAATTAATATTCATCATTTCATTTCCCCATTAGAGATTGTGCATTTGTGCGCTTCTTTCAATCCACGAAATATTTCCCTAAACTCGATCTTATAGATAGCTTTAGTAATGAACCATACAGTTTCATTCAGGGAAGTGATGCAAAAGCAAGAAGTAATACTACTACGTCAAGTGAACCGCGAAAAGCGCATGCTTTCAATTTAGGTCTGACAAGTGCAGAAAATGTAAAGGCTACTTCAATTTGCGAGGAGAACAGCAATTTTCTTCACACTAGAAACACAATATGAGTGAAGTTTGCAGTTCGGTCGCATGTGGTGCGTCCGGCAATACTATGGATGTATTATCGTCTATATGATTCCCAAAGGGTCACTCAGTTCAACCTAATTTGATCTACATATATAATATATAGCCCACGGTGTGACAGATCATAAACTTGGGTCCCTTTGCCAGTTTATTTTTCTTTCTATAAAACTTTAAACAGCCTTTGACTTTTTTCATGAAGTCTAAGTAAGTGGTTGAACTTTTTTTCAGAAAACAATCAATAAATTTCCTAAATCCTGAGAATCACACATCTTCAGATCATTGCAGCATATCGCAAAATGGTCAGTGGGTGGTTGCTTCCATCAGACAATAGTTCACAGCGAATGATTCCTTGCTAATCCAACCAAACACACAATAAAACCTTCCTGGACATCAATCCTGTCTTGGAGAGCTGCTTTTTGTTCACTATTGTCTTCATTTCACGTAGGTGAAAGTGATCCACTTTCCAAAACCAGTCAACACTGCTTCGGAAATCGGTCGATTTTAAGATTTACAATTTTTTTCACGATGCCGGAACGATTTGCAGATGGAAATTCGGTTCATGAGGCCTTTCATAAACCCATGTGGCACCCATACATCGAGCTTCTTTGTGAAACCATCTTTTTCAAGTGGCTCCAAACTACTTTTTGTGCAATACATAGCTTCCGGGCTAACGAAGTCGTACTTTTATGATGGACTAGACAATTTCCGTTATTTTTTCGACATTTTCTACAATTGGCCTACCACACCGTGGAGCATTTTTGCAACAAAATTTACGGAACAAATTCGCCCAAAATCAAAATTGTACATGATTGACTGTTACAGCGTCAGGACCATAAATACTCTTCGCATTTTCAGCTATCTGACTTGAGTTTTCGCCTTCACCAAAGAAAAAATGTAGAATAGTGAGTATTTTTGTTGGTGTCCATCTTAAACATGCGCTCAAAAACAACTGAGTTAAGTGATCAACACTTCTTCATATATCTTTTTTTGGTCAAAATATAGTATTTCTAGTTCCAGATAACGTGATCCAATTGAACATATTGAACGGAGATACAGAACACTAAAACCATTTATTACAAATATAATGGATTATTTTTACGAGATCAATATATGTGACTGACTTGATTGCAAATATGTATTGTATAATACCTACATGTGAGTTTAGTGCAGTAGATGTGTAAGTAAATATAAGGATAACAGCTTTTTATGTTTTGGTACACCAGTGAGTAAATGCGTTTGATCGCATCTAGCCCTCTAACATAAAGCCGCCAGCTCCTCAAAGTGTGTGTATGTATATTCAGGAGTTTTTGTAGAACTCTACACTTTTCGATAAACAAGCTTATAAACACTTACATATGTACACATTCAGACTTATTTGTATGCGCGTTTTACTGTACTTATAAGCTTACTTTGTAAGTGAATGCTCTCTAATGCATACCATCTGCCTGTGTACGCTTCCGCTAGCGCTCGTTTGTTCTTTCCTTCGCTAGCTCACTGCTTGGATGAATGGTGGGTTTGGCATGTAAATAAATAATTTACATAATATTACATGGCCTTGAGCGCAGATTAGTTCTTGTTATTTTTACTCACATACATACATAATACATTGTATGCATGGATTTTGCTACCTCGTTTATCTTTGCATATAAATTTGTGTTTCTTTTGTTGGTTGCCTTACAATTTTCTGACGCTTTTACAAATTATTTTTCATTAACCTCCCTCCCTACTTCTTTGTTTACCTGTTTGTAAAAGCCTGTATATCTATTTATCTTGATTTTGTTTAAATTCTGATTTTCTTCCAGATTTTATGTTTTCAATTATGCTTAAGCACATTTTTAAATAATTCACATATTTCGCTTCACATTCGTTCTTCGTTACCTGCCAAAACTTTAGACGAATGGTTTTCGTCTTTCACCGCTTCTTATAGATTTTGCGTGATTAACACTAGAAATTCTTCACTCAATATTTTTAAAGGCTAAAAATTGAGTTCGTGTAATGAAATTTTGGCAATGCTTTGAATTAAAAAAAAGTTTATTTAATTTTCATTACAATAAGCCAGTGAAAGTCACTCAGGCTTCGATCTTTATCAATAACAGCTGTTTCTACTCTAACGAATCAGTTGGCTGAGATTAATTTAATCCACAGCGACATCTTACAAACAATTTTTTATATATAATTTTTCCGTATAATAATTGAAAATTAAAATTTTTAAAGAAACTGATCCGAAATTATACTCGTTCAGGGAGCACTATCATTTATATGTAACCATTGAATAGCTTTGAAATTTACCGATCGAATGACTTGGTTAGACAAATTTTAGAATCATTGGGTGCGTTCAGCGAACTGGGCGTTCAGTAAACATGTTCAGTGAGCGGACGATGAATGCAATGATTAGTTAGCGCTCAGTAAACATGCTCAGTGAGCGCTCACCATATTAACGAGCGTAAAATTTGTATGCTACTTGCAGCTGATCGGCCAACTCGGGCTGTGAATCGAAAAAAATGAATCACGAAAATTTAAAAGTTTTTCTACTTCAAGTGTTTGGGATGACAATTTCCCAGATATTTTTGGTTGTCAAATAAATTTATTTCAGCCATTTGAAGTAACACTGAGGGCTGAGCAATGGCTTCGCTCTGTCAACTCCTCCTCGTCTACAACCCTGCAGCTGTGACAGCCGTCATTAGTGAAATAACCCATTCGCCTACCATGAGTCCTCATCATATGGTATTATGCTGAATGTTAAGCTCATGAAGATTTAGTGATTTAGTTCTTGCAAATCTCTCGGGTTACATTGCATGTTGTTTAACCCTACCATCTGCTATTTGCGGGTGCTATGCTGAGGAGAGAGGTATGTCTATATCGTATGCAGAGGTTTTTGTGACATGTACCTCTTATAGCTAGCTTATCGTAAGTTTGTTTATTCTTTCCTTCTGACCACTTGAGAGTCTAAATAATTCGCTAGGGTTCAGATTAAAAGAATATATCTCAGATATAAATGTTTACTGTTTACTGTTTTCTGTTTTTTTTTTTTTTTGTTTTAAGATTATTTAATTTTCACAAATCGACGTGAAAGATGGCACCCTCAAACTGTTCTGATATCGCCCATAAAAATACACTTTCGTGTTTTTCAAAAAATTAAATGCTTCAAAGCAAACGCTTATGTTTAAGAAATTCCGTTAAGTAATCTATTCGCTTATTTAAAGGCTTTTATTAAAAAGCTTACACCTTCCATGCTTTTGGAAAACATTATATGAAAGAAAATGTTTAGTAACTTGTCATATGTAAAAAGCTCTCAAAAGGGACAAGCTCTTCAAATGATAAAAGCTCTACGGAAGATGGAAGTTCAACAAAAGATCAAAGCCTTTAACAAATTTATTAAAGCACTGTAATCATAATTTATTTATTTTTTTCTAAAAAACTAACAGACAAAATAAAGTTAAAGAATACCAGAAAGCAATTCAATTGTGGGTTTATTTTATTTTGAATTAATTGATTTCTTATTCCTTAATATATTGTAATTCATAGTTTATATTTGCTAAAGATGTAATTCTTTTCATCACTTGACTTAGTTTTCTTTAAACTTTCGCTTAATGTGCTTTATGGCATTTTTCAGTTTTAATTTTTTCCTGTTCATAATTTTACAGAAAATTTAAACAGATTTTCTGTTTTTCTGCACCCTCTTTCAGCATTTAAATTGTTTCTCTATAATTAAATTGTACAAGAAACTTTTGAATAAAGTAATTTTTTATCTTTGCCTTTCATCGCGATTTTCTACATTGGGCATACAAAACAACTACGAGTAGCTTCTTTGTTTAGTGCTTTCAACAAAACTAAATATCTGACTTTTTACACTACCATACTATAGTGCTACGACTTGCTTAGAATGCTTTCAAACTAATTATTCTGTTTTTTGCTTGTAATTCAGACAGTTTTCTCACTTTTTTATATTCATCGTTTTCCTCGTACATACATATAGTATCTAGTGAAATTCACGTGAAAGATTTAACTACAAAATACTAACGGTATTTGCTTACTGTAAACACATACATATGTACATATATGCTTGTAGTAAATACTTGTAAATAAGTTGTTGTTTTTATTGTGCATAGTGTAGTTGAAACTTTGAAGTTGAACTGGTTTTGTGAGAGAAAAAAATTCCTATTATTTTACATACACAGAAAAAAAAATTGCCATTACATAGATAACACCAACACTCTCCCTGGAGTTTTGGTACTAGTCACTGCCAAAAGTGTATTTGTATGTACATATACACGTATTTACATACACGTGTATGATTCTCACAAATGATAGATGTGCGTTATCTTTACAAGTTTTTCTTAGAAAATCAGAACACAGCACGATAACAACGGGCTATCTATTCATTTACTTAGATCAGTGTAGTTGTGTGCACGCAATGAAATTACAATAACAACAAAGCAAACAATTTGATTACCGTTTGTGTTTGTCTCGTATTAGATTGCCTGTTTTTAGGCGTTTACGCACGTTAATCGTATTTTGCTTTGTTTTTCTTTACCTCATTTACTTTTTTCACTCCCTACTCTCTTAACGAAATACGTTGGAGTACCGATAAATCTCACGCATTCAATTGACCTTTGACACTTGCTGATTTATAGTACGATGCGTACGAGTTACGAATTCACACGCACGCACGCATGCACACAAGCATACTAACACATGCACGTGTTCGCAGCGTCAAGACGTAACGTTAACCACTTTGCTTGTATTTACGCACTGTTTATCATAGTACTAATATTCATTATTTTTTGGTTGTTGAGCACGTTATTATGGCTGCCTATTATTGCTGCTTTTGCAATTGATTGCCGCACTACACTTGCCGTGGCTTCGATTTTTCAGTTGCGAGTAGCATTATGCATCTATTATAACTCCTTTCATGATTTTCTTTTTATTTTTTTTTTTAGCTTTCGCCCTTTTTTCCAACTTTCCACACACAGTCGCCGTTTGCGTTTACTACACTGTTTCAAGTTTATGAACTGACTGAAGTGTCAAATGTGCTGAGTTGCTGCTCCAGCTGTCCTGAATGAGCAGCCCATTTACACACTGGCCAACAACTTTGGCCTTCGTTTCATCTCGGCTGCTGCATGTCATGCACGTATTCGCCATGTGCGGTATTCATCGTCGTCATCGGTGCTGTCAGGTCGTTGTGTCAGCCAGTTTGTTGGTCTCAGCTGATGCTGTATTCGTGCTCGTTTTCTGACTCGTGTTTCATCCCGTTCGGCTCTTTTTTTGATGCTGCGTCACTGAATACTACTACAGCCATTACTATGTACTTGTGCTCTGAGCAATTTTTTGTAGTTTTCTCTCCGAGCTTGGTTATTACACTGCTATCTCTTTAGCTCTATTGTCGCTTTGTAGTGTAATCATAACATCCCTGTTTTTAAATACATATGATGTCGTGTATTGAAGTTATTTTACACTGTTCATTACAGTTGTAACAGCAAAACACAAAAGAAATTATTTTAGTATGTTAATTAACATAATGTTAATAAAACATTTGATGTGAGAGGTAACAGCCAGAGCATCCAAAGTATTTAATTACAGAGTTTTTCAGATAATGTTGTTATAGTCAATAAGTATCCTTAGTAAAAACAATTAAAATTTTTTAATTTTTTTTAACTTTTTTTTCCAATTTATTTCTTTTATTTTCTATATTCTTAAATTTGATTGTGAGTATGTTTGAGAATACGAAACCTAGTTAAGGAAAACACATTGAGAAATCAGTTCTAACGAAAATTTTAATTTTTCTATTAACTAATTTGATTTTGGATCAATGCTTTGTTAAATTTCAAAATCAATTCTTTAAGGACAAAATTTACTATAATTTTTTTCTAAAAAATCCGGCTTTTTAATTTCAAATGTAAAAATGTGTTTTTTTTAATCTTAAATTAGCAACGAAAATATACAATATGCGTCTATTAACTAAGCAGTTTGTAAACTTTCCGTGAAACCGATTAATAAAATGCGCAGACCATTAAATCAAGTTTAGTAATATCACGTGTTGCTATGCCGGGACTGGTTCGACCAACATCTAAAAATTATACAAATTTAATTTAACTTAAAAATTAAGTTAATTCAGTCGTTCCATTCGTGTAAACTCTGAGCTACGGCGCTATATTTTCTTCACTGCGTGCTGGACGTGGGGCTAGCGTATAGCAATTTTAAATGCATTTGGTTCGTAGTCACAGTCAATTCCAGTTCTTAGTTTAAGGATAACCTTAATTTTAAATTTAAGTCTATTAACAAATATAATTGTAATTGTTATCCCTTAGCAATAAACGCTAACATACAAACATATTCATATATGTAGTGACTGTATTATATAAATAGTAAGCATTCTACTTTCCAATGTGCAGCATTGTTATCAAAGGCGAAATAAATATGGAATTTTATTGAGCCACTGTTGCAAGCAATGGAAATATATGACTATAGAAATGCAGCAGCATTCGCTAAAGAATTATATAGTGGAATTTGCAACGTTAGTCATTGCTAAATTGAATTTCAAGAGTGTAGCAACCGGAACTGCATGAAACTGTATAAACGCTCATATGTAGGTATGTATATAAATTTCGATATTTAGATGAAAATATGAATGATTTATATACCAACTCATATGTGCAGTAGAGAAATTCCTCTTAAATGTTTTACGAATTTCTCATAAATTTCCATTTATGTACTGCTGGTAAATGATTTGTATTAAATTTGTTTGTAAAATATTTAGCTTTTTCCAACTTTAGGAGCTACCGTTTTTGAGTTCGCAGGGGCGTATACGTAGGCTGCTATATATATTTCTGGCCTAATAATGAAAATACAAATATTTATATTTATCAACGAAAATGTTTTTTTTTTTTGGATTTGGCTCGTCTTGGAAGACCCACACGGTCTATTGCTGTTTTGTTTCGGGCTCATAGGCTCATAGGCTCATACGCATAGATCCATAATTCGTCACCTGTGACGCTCTTATAAACGTCTTTTGAAGCAGCGCAATCGTATTTTTTCAGCATTTCTTTACACCAATCCACACGAGCCTTTTTTTGAGCGATTGTCAAATTGTGCGGGATCCAACGAGAACAAACCTTTTTTACGGCCAGGTGTCCATGCAATATCGAATGTATGCTGGTGTGAGAAATGCATAGGCATGCCTCTATCTGAAGGTATATTACATGACGGTCTTGCATTATCAGTTCTCGTACGGCATTGAAGTTTTTCTGGCTGTTTTTGGACAACCTTCACGGAATTTGTCTTTAAGTGAGCTTCGGCCACGATTGAATTCGTTGTACCAGTTTTTCACAGTGCTATAGGATGGTGCTTCATAGTCATACAAAGATTTTAGTTAATCCACGTCGAAAGTTGTGAAAAATGATCGCACGAAAATGTTCACGAGTTAATTCCATTTTTTGGCAGAGATGAATTTTTTAATTCCCTGTAAATAAAACAATTCACGATTAAATGACAAAACGTTCTGAGTGATGTTATGCTAAAAAATATCAAACTTTCCCATGGAAATGTCAGATTGCACCTGGCAACACTTAGTCCAGACCTATATATAGCAGCCAACGTAGTTCGCATTTGGAATAAGAAAGAGTTCAAAAAGAAAACGGTCACACTTCATACATATTAAATTTGATTCAATTTCGCTTTTTTCAGGATAAATTTGGAAAAGCCATATATGAAGAATAGACTTTTAACAATTTTATGCATATTTTGAGTGAAATGTTAATGGGTGAGGACTTATTTTGTTGTTCTTTCTTTGTTTCTCTTAAACATGTTTCCTCTGCTAAAGGCTCCAATATTGTGTTTTGTCTTTCGACGTTTACTTGTACCACTTTATATATTTGTAATCTGCAGTGAGTTTGCGTATGCTAAATTCAAATACAATAGTATTTTGAAGATTACATGAAATCTGCACGATATTTGTTGACATTTTGGAAATAACAGAAATTACCACCACTGCTGCCGAAATTAAAAGCCAACGAGTATTTAACTAATAATAAGCAACTAAATAATCGGACAATTGACAGTTCATGGAACATCGCCGTATTAAAATACCAGTTGGTAGTAGATAAAATAGTTGGTACAAAAAGGTGTTTTTGTTATTGTTCTTCAAGTACACCACTTTTCAATGCATATCGCATAGTCATCCAACTAACACATAAAGTTATTTATATCATATATAGGCAACTAAAGTTAATGCACTTGACTATGCCACACACTACTATACGCATACGCTGCATGCCATTTACATGCTCATCCGAAATTTCTTAATAACGAACTAAATTGTCAGTCAGCCATGAACTGCATGAAATGAAGTGTAAAATTGAAGTTTCATCCAATTTGCAATTAACTTAATGAAAAGATAATTTTTTTTTTCAATTTCCAATCATAGCTGCAGACACATACACACACAAATACAAATTCTGAAATGTACTGAAATGCTCTAGATAGCTTCATTTCGT